>JAQIWG010002785.1:0-19468 GCA_034695025.1 Chamaedrilus cognettii | reverse complement strand
TTGTGTAGCTGTTTGTAGGATTACGGTATTATGACATTGCATTCGATTGTGCAAATTAGCTTATGGTGTGACGTGGATACAGCAATGGGAAAAATGTAAGTAGCTGTTTTGCACTGAACTCTCACTCGGATGATGTGGCCTGATGTTGCCTGAGCCAATCAGGAGAGCAGACGATCGCGTAATATCCCGTCACCACCTATATGCTGATGTAAGGGGTGCCTAAATTGTAAAGTGTCTTTGTTCGGGTGCCGGGTAAATAAGGGGGCCACAGAGCAAACGCCCAAGAGAGAGAGAGAGAAAACACACACTGACGACTAGGACCTAAGAAGCTGCGATAGACACAGAACGATAGGCTTCAAAATTCAAATGTTAAGTAAAATTCCTATTGTAATAAAGTGTGTTTGAGTTTCTTTATTCCTATTTCGATAAAGGGGAGAACCCGTCCTCTGAAAGCGAGTTAGTGTCTAAATAAAACATATAGTTAGATTCCCTAGGAAACCAATTAGAAGTAAAATAAAACAGTTAAACAAATACTATAAAGTCTACAATTAGCAGTTTTGCAAATCAATTTCAATTTTGATTAGCAGTTTGACTAATTTGATTAGTAGTCTATATATGGTCTTCAAATCGCTCAAAGGATTACACAAAACTGTTGAGTCTGCACTGTACTGTGCAGCCTTTAGTACTCACAAAACTATTTTTTTAATGTCTACCCCATTGACCAAATATTACACTATGATGCTCAGCAATGTGACCAAGGATATGGTCCATGATTTGACTAATCGCAACATTATTTATAGTCTCGCCATTTCGTACAGAAGGTAGGCCTACATCGATGGCACTAATAGAACCACGCATGAACTGATAGTCAGATCAATGCTACCACTCGTCGGTTTATTGAGCCTTGATTTACACAATTTTTGATTCGCAAACATTGCGAATCAAATTTGTGTTTGATTCGCAAATGATGCCAACTTGAAGGCAAATTGCGATGCGAATCCGCCTAAATACAGGCCTGCACACACTAGTGTGAGGCAAGGCTGTCTACTATCGCCTTCACTCTTCTATCCCCTCCTTGAAAATATCATATCAGCAGCGCTAGACGAGTTTGTACTAAGAGTAGCCGATGGAGGTTGAGAAATTTCAAATCTAAGATTCGCATTTTTTGATGGCAGGATCAGGAGAAGAACTAACTGAACTAACAGCCTGCGTAGACAAGACTTGCACAGCCTATGGGATGGCAACAAGTACAGAAAACAGCAAAGTTATGAGTATGGGAACAAAGGCAGTCAAACCAGAGGCGAAAGTAGGGAAAAAAATACTTGAGCAGGTGGATTCTTTTAGATATTTGGGATCCTTAATCACACAAGGGTGCCGGTCTGGTCATATCCGATCTTCAGCCCTTCTCTTCATACCCGCATACGATTCCTTCTCAAGCAGGTCGTCTATCATTCCGATACGTGGCCTTCCCGGTCCTCACTTACCCTCCATTCTCGCCTCCATCACCTCTTTCAACAAACCCTCTCCTCTCATTACATTTTCAATCTAATTTTTCATTCCTCTGACTATCATTTCAATCATAGTCCTTGTTTCCCCCACTCTCCTCAATACCTCCTCATGTGTTATCTTCTCTGTCCAACTAATCTTCTCCATTCTTCTTCATCCCCACATTTCAAATGTTCTATTCTTCTGATGTCCTCCTTCTTGAGTGTCCAGTCTCAGCGCACTACAATGCCACAGACCAAACCACCACCTTCACAATCCTTTTTCACTTTCCTCCTCAGCCCTCTAGTCAACAGCTCCCTTCGCTTGGTAAAAATAAATCTACTGAACTCAAATACATGTACACCTTCTGAGAGCAATAGTAATAGCCACAGCTTTTTACGGATGCAAATCGTGGACCCTCTCAGCGAATACAGCGAGAAGTATACAGGCTTTCAAATGCAAATGTTTCAGAAGAATCCTCAAAGTCCCATACACCGCTAACCGCACAAACGTCTCCGTCAGAGAAGAAATCACCGAGATCATTAGCCAACATGAACTACTTCTGACTATAATTAAATGCGGCGCTAATTTAAGGCGCTAAATGCAGTTCGAGACAGTAAGGGCAGTAAATGCAGACAAATCTCAGGCTTATACATACACCAAAATTTAGACATAAGTTTAACGATTTACCCTAACTCCAGGCTTAGGCAAAAGCAAGGCCAAAAATCTAGAACTAAGTTGAGACATTGGCTCTAAGTCTCGGCGTAAGCCTATGCGTAGTCCAGTAGAGGCTTAGCATATTTGGGCTTAGTGTAGATTTAAGCCTAGGCCCAATCCTAAACATCGGCTCAGATTTAGTCTAGGTCTATATGATTAGTTTCAAGCATAGACCTATAGGGCTTAGACGCATAGTTTAGTAGACCTACCAAATCCTAAACCTTGCTGTGCTAAGGTTTATTCTATTGATCCAGACTTCAATCTGTCACTTAGTTACATATGCGGCACAGCCTTTATCGTAATGTGGATCACGCTTAGGACTAGGCTATGTTTATGAGAATAATGCCCAGGCTAATGTGAGCCTTAGCATCCATGGGCAGAAAATAATGCGTGCAATTTGGCTAATTGTTTATAAGTCAGGGCCACATCAAGGGTTCACACTTTGAACCAATGCCTAGCTTGGGTCGGAATGTGGTTTTCCCTCGAATAGGGTTAGGTCATAGGGTTAGGTCGTTTAGGGCTTAGGTCGATGAATTGATTAAGACAAATGATGCTCGGCTAGGTCATGAACTGATAAATACTGGCCTGTAGTCTAATACCTGCACGTTTTAGAGCTTACGCCACGATTAGTTTAGACATACAGTCTACTTAGTGCCTAGGCCTGGAATATTAGCAATGAGCCTATAAGGAAACAAAGCATTAGTATAGGCCTATGTAAACCTAACTAGACTCATGCTTGGCTCCAGCTACGTGTATATGCTCAGTATCACACTAGGTGTGGGTATAGGCTATAGACTGTGTCCTAATGTAGTTTAGGTAACTCACTGTACCGCACATATACCAGAGCAATGCCTCATAACCTATCCTAGGCCAAGGACTGGGCATTCGTAAATGGTTTGGACTAGATCAAGGAACTGGGCCATCGACGTAGCTATGATCGAGGTTGATGCCTATGGCCTTGGTAATTCTTGCAGATTGAAATGTCTTCAACGCTGATCCTAGCCCGGGCTTATGATCCTCTAAGTTTCAGGCCTAAGATATGAGTTTCAGGCCATAAATTCCGCCCTAAGGTTCCAGGCCTTCCATGCTGGCGTCCTGAGTTCAAATCCCGAGGTTTGCTTCTTCAGAGATTAATTCTCGGGCTTTCTCAGTCCTTAAGTCCAATAGGACTTTAAATGGCGGCCGATGCATTTGTGAAAGAATCGATCATAAATAGCCAGAGAAGGATAAAATTTAGAATTTGCAATATGCAACTCTGCAATACAACAGATTCAAATTTAATCGGTAGATGGCAACAATGAACTTTGACTTGCAAAATAGTTCTTTATAAGTTGTTCTGTCAAAAAAGCAACAAAAAAGAGAATAATCTATCTGAAATGGCATAGTGGTATCTGAAATAGCATAAAAGGGGCACGCAATAAAATATTAATGCTTTAATACCGATAGTATGGTGCCATATAATTTTATACAAAAAAATGCTTACTGCACCAGAGTGACTTCAAAATATTATGATTAAGATATGTAAAAATAAAATTAATTAATTGAAAATGCGTTCCAAATATTTCAAGAAACTATTTCAATTTTTACATAGAACTGGAAAGGTTTGAGACTATTCTTTTGTTTTTTTGTTTTTTTTCATAGCGAATACATTTGTATATATCATTTGCTTCTCCAACTCCTATCCCGTAGGGCCGTAGTTCTATCGCCCATAGGCTTTATTTTTGTTTTTTGTAGTTTTGGACCGTGTGTAGCACAGCACAAAGATTATATACAGTCCGGTTCTGTGCAAGAGAGTGCACAGAACCGCTCCCCCTTCCTTAGTCGCCTTTTACAACTCGCCCGGAAAACTCTGGGCAGCAATGGGCCCATTCTTTGTTCCCCGGCCTGCAGGGGCTCGTCAGTAGGCGCGTCATGTAGATGATGCAGCGCAGCATTAAGAATCGACTGTCATTTCTGGTGAGGCATGGATGCTGTATACAAGTTGTGTGCTGTTATCTCTGTCCAGTCGGTGAGATACACTAAAAAAAGGCCGAAACTCTGGTAACTATAGTAGTCCAACCTGATAAAGTTAAAAATATAACCATAAACACCAATATTAATATTGATCACCATTAAGATTACCAACAGTTGCGAATGCGTTTAGGCATCCAGGGATGTCATCGGGGATCTGTCACCACAAATGATGGCTGTCAAACAGTTAACTACTACGTCTGGGTAACAGGCCAGTTAGGCAATTTATGCAAATGCATTTTTATCAAATTCATGAAATTCATGCTCGAAAAAAAGACGTAGATCCTCAATTGCAGACAAATGACTTACATTCGCTTGCGATCAACAACGCGCTTGACTCGCACAGCCTTCTGCTCACTGTACAGCTGACACACGGCTACAGGGAACAACCACTCCAATTAACCAGCCTTTCTGTTCAAGCTCTATTAACTACTTAAACTACTGAACTACTGTACTTAAAAATCGTATCTAAATATATGATATGGGAATTATAATTATTTAATGTCCTTTGCCATATAAATCAGAAGCCATCAAAAGATTCACAGAATGAATTTCACATGTACGTCTCAATAGTTTGTCATTTTTACATTATGTTTGCTATATATAACTTCTTTTAAACTAAAAGCCTATTCTGTTAATGACCATGTTTTCACACAGGTTTAGACGTATGCGCCCTTGTGAGGACTGCAGGAGCTGGGTTTGCTAGATATAATTTCCTAAATTTTGCAAATTAAACCTCAAATTCAACACGTGTTGCTTTCATATTCATTCTAAATTAAGTAACTAGTGAAATACTTTTTTCAGCTTCAATTCGATTATTAATCAATGGTAGAGATAGAAATTATGTAGGCTTTGGATTCAGTGCCAGAAACAGGGAAGGAGATATGATACTTGAGTTTGCGGAGGCGACAGAGATGATGATGTGTAACACATGGTTCAAACAATGAAGAACAACTCATCACACACGAAACTGGGAATACAGTCAACAATAGATAGACTGTATATCATGATTGGGGGAAAACACCGAAAGTGTACAAGAAACATCAAAATAATTTGAGGGGAAGAATGTATTGCACAACATCATCTCTTGGTCTGTGATAGCAATTTGATGCAAGAAAGAAGGGCGCAGGGAGTTGTTGCAAAAAAGTTAAAGATCCGGAAATTAAAGGATGAGGCAGGGAAAGAAGTTTCAACGGGCCTTTAACATCGAGTGTGTGAGGCAAGGCCGGAGTGCAGATGAGGTCTGAATCGAGGTGTGCGACGAGACGTTAACCGCGGCTGAAGAGACATGTGGAAGGACCAAGGGAACACCAAAGCATTCAGAGCCCTGGTGGTGGAATAGCGAAGAGCAGAAGAAGGTAGACGAGCAGAAAGCATGCTGCACAAGGCTTTACGTAAGGCAAGAAGGAATGAAGAAGCGGATGTGGAGGATGTGGAGCATAGACTCGCAAAGAGGGGAGCAAAAAGTGCTGTGGCATTAGCAAAAGATACAGAAAGAAAGAAAGAAATTTGCGAGTAAGCTTGAAATGGAAGAAGGCCGACGAGGTGTATTCAAAACTGCAAAGCAGATGACAAAGGAGGCAGAGGATATTTTGGGTATCAAATGTTTAAAGAGCGAGGCAGGCGAGATATTAGTTGATGCACGCATGGTGAAGGAAAGATGAAAGGAACACATGAATGTATATAAGGTAAGGCTGGTGGGTCTTCAGAAGTGGTGGCAGATATGATTAAGGCTGTGGGAGAACAGGGTGTAAAGCGGATGGCAGAAATTTGCAATCAAGTCATGCGAAATGGTAGGATCCCAGAGGATTGGAAATTCAGCTCTCTAGTTTTAATCTATAAGGGAAAGGGTGATGCGATGCAGTGTGGTAGTCATATAGCCATCAAACCACTGGAACATGGTATGAAGATAATAGAGCAAGTGCTTGAGAAAAGATTACGAAAACAAATCACTATTGATAAATGCAGTTTGGATTTATGCCTGAATAGGGAACAGTTGATGACATTTTCGTAGGAAGGCAGGTGGAAGAGAAAAAAAAAGCTAAATCACTTAAGTTATAATACGCGTTTGTGGATCTGGAGAAGGCCTTTGATAGAGTGTCAAGAGAAGTTGTAAGTGGATGCTGAGAAAGTTGAAGGTTGAGGAGTGGCTAGTGAGGGAAGTGATGGCAATGTATATTGACGCAAAGACATGCGTGAAAACACATGATGGACTAAGTGATCAGTTTGAGGTTAAGGTTGGACTACGCTAGGGATCAGTGTTGAGCCCGCTTTTGTTCATGGCAGTGATGGAAGTGATTACTCGTGAGATAAGATCTGGGTTGTCATGGAAGCTACGGTATGCAGATGACTTGGTGTTGGTTGCAAAGAGCGAAGAAGAATTGAAGGACAAGATTTGCAGATGGAAAGATTGTATGAAGGCAAAAAGAATGAGACTGAATGTGGAAAAGACGAAAGTTATGGTAAGCGGGTGTGGAGACGATACGGTAGAGAAATGTCGAAAGTGGCCGTTCGGAGTCTGTGGAAAGGGTGTTCGCGCAAATTCAACTACATAAACAAAATGTCTTTGTTGGACACATCAGAGATGCAGTGGCGTAAAAGGTAGATTAACCAATCTGAAGACAGCGTTTGTGTGCAAAAACGTGTCTATCAGGTCAAGTAGTCCCGGTCGTTGCCAAAGAAGCAAAAGTAGGGAAGAACACATTTAAAAGAGCATGAAAATTTTGCTATCTTGGTGATATGATTAACGCCAATGGAGGTGTTGAATCTGCCTCGGTGATGAGCACGAGATGCGCGTGGGGAAAGTTCCAAGATCTTTAACCAATTCGAACTGGAAAGCATATTGCTGAAACTGAATGGAAGAGAATATGAAGCATGCGTAAGACGCACTATGATATATGGTAGAGAGACATGGGCAATAAAGGCTGATCAAGAGGCCCGATTTGAACTAACAGAGATGAGAATGGTGAGATGGATGAGTGGATCGTCATTGAAAGAGAGGACCTATAGTGCCGATTTGAGAGCTAGAATGGGGTTGGAGGCAGCTGGGAAGGTGGTAAGAAGAAACCGACTGTGATGGCTCTAGCATGTTTTGAGAAAGGAACCGGATGATTGGGTGTGGAAATGTATGGGTTATAAAGTAGCTGGGAAAAAATGTATAGGGAGACCGGAAACGATGTGAAAAAGCTTGACAGAGAAGAGATATGAAGGCTAGAATATTAGGACCTGAGAATGCGACGGATAGGACAAAGTGAAGGGCGGGGGTCCATGGCTGCAAATGGCCTACCCTTGCATAAGCGAGTCATGCGGACACAAAACGTGAGTGAGTAGAAATAAAAAGTTATAATAATAATAAAACACAGCAAATTTGTTGTTAAGTGTCTCTCTATAACAGTGAACATATTGTAACAGTGCTAGTGAATGGTCGCTTTACTGAAACAAATGGCATCAGCTTAGTTCACACATGCAGCATTGTCCATGTTTCAGTCCATGTTTAGAAATTAGTAAGTTGACATTTTAAAAACTCTAGCTAGAACGTCATCATGCATGTAACCAAAAGATTTCGCAAGTATTCCGAGTCTTACCAATTAAATATTTGTCAATTATATCCAAAACAGCATCTTTGTGATCCTTAACCTGACGCAACACTTTATTGCTATTCGCTGAAAAAACCAGAAATAAGCATAAAAGAAGAAGTTAACTAACAAAAATTTAAGAATTCTAAAAATGCAAGATCAATACATTTTGTATAATAATGCATCGCCTATTCGTTATGTGCATTGCACAGCCGTAAATTTTATTAACCATGATTCTCAATGCACGAAAGGATATTAACATTTAGGCCTATATTAGCAGGAATTAAATATATTCTAAAAAGACAAGGTTCTGCAGATCCACATACACACACACACCCGCGTTTTGTTGCCGCATTCCTCGCTTACGCAGGGGTAGGCCATTTGTAACCATGGACAACAACCCGTCCACTACTTCATCCTATTCGTCACATCCTCACGTCTTAATCAGGACTCTAGCTTTCATATCCTTCTCTATCAAGCTTTGACACGTCGTTTCCGGTCTCCCTTTACATCTTTTCCCAGCTACTTCATAATGCATACTCTTTCAATGATACCCACTCATCCACTTCAACATTCTCATCTCTGTCCGCTTAAATCTGGCCTCTTGATCGGCTTTAATTGCTCATGTCTTACTACCATATATCATTGCACTTCTTACCAGTCTTGTTGTCCTCGAGACCAAGGTCTTGGTCTCGAGTGCGCTCGAGTTCGTTTTGTAAGGTCTTGGTCTTCCTAGGAAGGTCTTGGTCTTGGTTTCGGTCACCAAGGTCTTGGTCTTGGCCTTGAAGAAAAAGTCTTGGTCTTGGTCTCGGCCATCAAGTTCTTGCAAGACCAAGACCCTTACCAAGATTTTCAAATTGACTTTAACTTAAACAGTAGGCTATTCAACTAAATCATGAGTAAAAACGGAAGCATCAAACTTATGGCTGTAACTTTGTCAAATATTATCAGATTTTCAACCTTCTTTTGACACTAGAAAGCGGGCTCAGTTTTACTATTTCTGGATGCATTCTGTATCCCTGTGTGTTACTAGTTATAAACTTTATGAGCCGAAAAAATGCCCCTTGTTTCGATGTCTTGTTTCAAACGCCCCTTGTTTAAAAAAATGCTTCTTTTTCATGTATAACTAATACAAATGATATCCATTGATGTAAAATCATTTTTACACACATACCGTAGTTAGTCACCTTTTACCACTAGGCCTATGTGTACTAAGTTTGATGGAATTCTGTACTCTAGTTTGAAAGTTATGGGCTCTTAAAATTAAATACTCATAATTGCAAGATTGCAAGATTGCAAGACACTGACAGCCGCCTGTGTGCAAAAATTAGTGTTAGTGTCAGGCTAATCACTGGTTCTTGACATGCAATTATTTAAGCTCACTAGTAATTCTGATTTTTGCTGGATGGATATCGCTGAATAATAGATTACTTTGATGTTACAACATTTTAAAAATTGAAAAACGTCCCTTTTACCATACAAAAGACATAAATGTGTCAATAAGCAGTCGTCATTTCCATACTAAGACACTGACAAGTGTCAAGTCTCTATCGATAAGCCTTGCTCATAACTTTAAAATTCTTGCACAAAATGTCACAAATTAGCATGGCAAAAACGTTACAAGTCGTATCTTTCTACAAAATATCATCATCACAGGAAAAAAAATGTGATATGAATCCATTGAAATGCCAAATTGTGGCATGCATTTGTAAATATCAGAGTAGGACAGTCAATTTCTAACGCTGAAAACTTTGAAACTACATGTATACAATTAAATTTTTCAAAACCTGACAGAAATGTTGATATTTTGTAGGGTTATGTGCAAAATTGGCAATCATATGATGTATCAGTTATACGCAATCATAGAGATTGCATCAGTTATACGTGAAAAATCTAAGGGCAATCGCTTTTAGCCCATCCTGCATGCAATTTTTTGAGAATTTAGTATATTGATGAAAGAAATGTGAAAATAGAACAACATTTTACAACAATAAAATTTGCAGCCATAATTGACGCATTTTTTCTAACTCATGATATAGTTGGGCCTATTATTTATTGCAGAGAAATTTTATATATACTATACTAGCTGCAAGTCCCAGCTTTGCTCGGGGTGGTTGTACCGGATTTGAACCTTATTTCTTTACCAATTCGACCTCAGTATACAATGTCATGTACATGTATCTCCCCCTATCACTCATAGAGAAAAGATCCATAATGAGACGACTGAGCAAAACGGGTCATGGCCGCTAGTATATCATAATTAATATGCTTAATATGCAACCGTCGGCGGTGATGACGCGTCCCAAGGAAAATTGAAATTAGTGTTTAAGGACAAAAAGTTGAGGAGGCCCTATGCAGCTTTTATGACTTGAGCTTGGCTGTAATAAAAAAATGTCACAACTAACTTTTGATCTCCCGTGCTGAACTCACGACCGGGGAGGGGAGGTGCGGACAGAAATTATTTATTTCCCTATTTTTTCCCTAAACTTTGGCTAAAATTATATTGTGTACAGGCCTAATCGACAACATATTTTTGTTTGACCAAAGAATTTTTATTACTATATCCATAGAGAGGAATTCATCGACGCTAAACGGCGCACAAAAAGGAAAAATGGTCAGAGGCAGTGTATTGGCAGAATTTGTTTTGAATTATTGTGCCACTGGCTGAAAAAACTAAATGAAATCAGTTTGATTCTGGACAGCCAATATAAGTCTATAGGCCTATCTAATAGTTTACGAAAAAATTTTGCTCTGTCATTGCCTGGGCCAGCGTTAGGGTACTCTGGACCCCCCCTCCCAACCCTGAGACGCCAGTGGGTCGCTAGGGTTAAAACGCCGGCCCTGCTCATTCCAATAGTTAAAGCCACCATTTTGTTGTCTACCCCAGTTCCCTATTAGTTGTGTGTTCACCAACGGCTACATTAGGCCTACAGGCGTAGCCCTTCTAGATTTATGACAAAACGCTGAAACAAAACTTTTTCACGAAATAACTATTTCAAATTAAATGCGTCTCCCTCCAGTGGGCCCAGCCAGCGCCTTGTCCCATAGTGCACCCCCCCACCCCCCCTCGGGGGGGCGTTAAGCCCCCGCGGGGGGCGGGTTTGAAACCTCAAAAACAACGAAGGTACAGGATTCCAGCCACAGGCGTTGGAATCCAAACGTTTGAAGTTATCCGGAGGGTGCGCTGTCACCCCGAGACGATTAAACATTCTGTCAATGTAACGTTTTGCATCCCGCCGTCCTTTGATCCTCAGCCAAGTGTGGCCGCGATCCGTTGAGAACCGGCGAATCGTATAGAACAACCAATTAGCCCGACACAAATTCCGTACAAGCTTCCTTATATTAGAGATTTTGTGTGGATTGCATCATTGCAAATGATTTTCTTTTTCTATGTGCAAATTTTCATCCTTGCAAGATTTGCAGTGCAATCAGCTTAATGAGCGAGTACTTTGAGCTTCGTATTTCGCTCCAATAAAGTCATGGTCTTGGTTTTGGCCTTGGCTACCAAGGTCTTGGTCCCGCTCCTAAAAGTCTTGGTCTTGGTCATCATCTTCATCATCATTTCCGTTTTTCCCGTCCATTTTCCATGCTAGCGTTGGATGTATGCGGCCACGGACACACGCCCTCATGTGCCCCGGCCCTATACGAGGGGATAAAAATAGGGGAGCTATATTAACTCAGCAAGATGTACATAGCATTGAAAGGCGTGTATAGTAGACCTATTACAGACTTGACCTACCAGTCTAAGGCTTGATCCACTTAAAGAATGCAGAATAAATTGCTTAAGTGTCTCCAAAAGAGATTCCTTTGGCTGCTGGTCTCAAGCCTCTCCAAATTCTTAAAGGAGCTTTTAATTGTGGAGGGGGGGATGGAGGGAAACACTGGAGGATGATAGGGTCTCAGGCCCCACCAGTTGATTTAAGCCTAACCCAAATATCACGGTTTAACCCTTAGGCACTTTTTTGCAAATTGATAGAGAAGCTTGTAATAAATAGAATTTTTTTGGACTAGAATTTATCTTAATAAGAATTAGATCTATAATAAGCCAAACATGGGCCCCGTCACACGCAGATCTAGGCCCAAACTGTCGTCAAGCCTAGGAGACTAGGTATCAAACAAACTCTGGCTCCACCTCCCCAGCCCCGGCTATTTAGCCTGCCAGCCGGCTAAAACGCCCTCCCTACCACCGCCCACCCTATCTCTAACACACCCCCCGACCCAAGCATCGTCTCAAAGATACTGGGGCGAGCCAAGAGCACAAGGGTCGTGTTTCGTTTTGCCCATGGCTTGTTGAAGCATAGTTTTACAGACCGGATGCCCTTCCTGCCATCCAACTTGTCCAATGGCGGCAGCAGGGGTAGGGCTGCCGGGCACAGTTTAATGTCATGTCCGAGACAACTGGCATTGAAAGCAAAAGTCTTGGTCTTGGTCTTGAAAAAAAGTCTTGACAACAAGACTGCTTCTGACACACGCTTCATATACCCTTCCTTTCAGTTTCAGCGACATGCACTTTCAGTCAGAATTGTTTAAGTTAGAATTTCAGTTGGAATCGGTGAGAGCTCTCGGAACTTTCCCCACGCATTCTCATCCTCATCACTGAGGCAAATTCTACACCTCCATTGGTGTTAATCATATCACCGATATAACCTAATTTTTATACTCTTTCAAATGTGTGCTCCCCAACTCTCACTTCTTTGGCACCCATCAGGACTACTTGACTTGTTATAGACATGTTCTGCACATAAAAGCTGTGTTCAAATTGACTAATTTACCATTTACGCCACTGCATCTCTGACATATCCAACAAAGGCACTTTGTGCATGTAATTGAATTTGTGCGAACACCCTTTCCACAGACTCCACACGGCCACTTTCCACATTTCTCCACCATTCCCTCTCCGCATCCACTTTTCATAACTTTAGTCTTTTTCACATTCACCCTCATTTCCCTTGCCTCCATACACTCTTTCCATCTCTAAATCTTATCCTTCAGTTCTTCTGCACTTTTTGCAATCAACACTAAATCATCCGTATACAATAGCTCCCATGGCAACCCATATCTTATCTCTAGTCTTAGAAATCAATAAACGAGATTGTGAAACACAATAATGAACTAATCACAAAACAATAAATATATAATAAATAATAATCATCGTTTTTGACGTTTATTCATATGCCTTGCAGGCAAGCCTGTAACGCCGTGTCCATGTTAACACAGGTTAGACGTTTATATTGGAACTGGGTTTATACGACTGGATGTCCTTCCTGTCGCCAACCAGAATAATAAATTACTCTGGACGATGATTGTCAGCTAGCAACACTTGTGTGTTTAACAGCCTTGTTGAAGGGCCTGTAACGCCATGGTTTCATCGAACCCAGGTCCTCTGGACTCGAAGTCCAATGCCTTAACCACTACACCACAGCGCCTCGCTAATCGCAAAACAATATCAAAGTCATACAACAAGCATGAAAATAACGGTGATAATAATGCTTAAATAAATAATTATTTTAAGAAGTGAGAATTGCAACTAGAAAGTATTTCTCATTCAACAGAATGATGGCAGCACTGTTTCGCAGGACATATACATCACGCTCCCTTCCCGTCAGCATTCAGCTGAATTATTGAACATTTTCTACACTCCGTCATCCTTGACTGGCCATCAGGTAACTAATATAAAATATTATACTATTCAACCTTGCTTTTTGAGTTGCCTGAGAGCGTCGGCGCAAGACTTAATGTAAAGCTCAGCATCCAAATCGATTTGGTCTCGCTCAGCATCGCTTAACTGACACGGCTCGCCACCAAGCTGTCTGAAATCATGTGAGACGAAATCAAAGCAGACATTTAACATTTATCTACTTGAGACATTTTAACTACGATCACAAAAGATCTACATAGCATTCTTTCAAAAGTAGCTTAAAAGATTAAACACATTGATATCACGTTGCTATTTGTAAGACACCATCTGAGCATACATTACTTTTTGTTTGTTGTTTTTCATTTTCAAAGACTATTGAAAATCATCTAAATTGTAACCAATAAACAGAAAAAATTTCAAAAAGATCTTACCCTATGCATATTTATGTACTACAATAAACCTGAAAAGTGGAAGCATCGTCACCTTATGACTCAAATGGGTCAGTTGTTAATTCAAAATCGAAATAAAGAACAAAAGTGATTTCTTTGATCTTCAATCAACCTTAAGCGAGCAGCACTGCGTGTTACAAACATTCGCTCTTTGTAGACTATAGCTTGGCTTGTAGCGCAAGGGCGCTCGATGATTTAAACTTTGGATTTGCAGCGGATAGATATGGTAACAAACAAAAACAGTTTTGTAGGCCAATGATGGCCTAGACTTAGACTGTACTATAGCTGATGGTATAGCCTATGACTTGCACTACAGTAACGCTAAATTGCTAATACATGTCGTGTATTACAATGAACAATTTGTATTTTAAAAGTAAATTTACACAATTCTGTTGTATACTAACTTCCTTCATTAAAAGAGCTATTTAAACAGGATAATTGAAGTCTAAGGCTGGATTCCATAGACGAACCTTTGAACCTACCTTTACTTTTACCTTAGCCTAGGAGACAATTTAACAGCAGCCCATAAAGTCTGTCATTGAAGAAACTTTTATTTGATCCATTAAAAATAAATAAACCATTATATTAACATGATGTCATAGATTTCGAGCAAAAATTTTTCAGTTGACACTGAATTCAAATTAATGTCATTTTATCTTGAAATAAATTTGTTTTGTTTTTCAAATAATAAACATATTGCGAGTTTTCTCAAATGGCAGCTAAGGGTTGCCGTTAGATCGTCTCCTTAGCAAAGCCAAAGGTAAAGGTGGAAACAAAGGAATGACATATTTTAAAGATAACATACACAAATTATAATTAATAAATATGGTACCAATTTTATATCAAAATGTATTACTAAAAAGCTCTACTTATTAGCTAGCGTTACATGCATCTCCTATCTTCACCTTGTCCACGGTTGATGCTAAAGCAGACATAACATTTCAAGGCAGCTGTAGTAGCTATAGGCCTATAGTCATTGCTCCCTAGGCCTACTACTCTTACTTCAAAGAAAGTGTCTTATTTGAAATGCTTCATGGGCTAACAGCATGCGATGCTTCATTGCCAGTAAAGAATATCATCACTCTCACTCCGTCACAGCCTTCAAATATTATATAGCTTTTATAAAGTAGCCTACATTCAATTTCTTACTTTGCATATACTCAAATTGTTAGTTTACTAACAATTTGACAAGAAGCTAGGGGCAATAGAGCTTGCAGGTATCTTATAGACCAAATTGAGGTCAAACTTGCTAACATGCACATCTGTTTTAAAGAATCAGCTCAAATTAAGTTCTCGCTTTATGTTCTAAATTGCCCCTCGCCCATTCATCTCTTCTAAGTTCAGCTTTTCGCATATCAAATATTGCAATCAAACATCACAAATGTGTACGGTACTTGTGATAGACAATTTAGTCATGTTGCCAAAAAACCGATCTAGCTAGCACTGCCAATCTAAATCTAGCTAGCTAGCAACATGTACGTAGTTAACACTGTAAGATACAGCCCAGACGTGCAAAATCACCATAATCTTCGAATTCGGCTTACTTTTCATCTCTTTTCCATTTTATTTCAATCCAGCTTAATGAAAAATTCCATTACAACTTACCTGCCAGCATTGATGTAGTCTTTCCGATACTTTTGAAGGAAGTCCTGAAGTTTTTTTATATTTGAAACCTAAAACAATCGGACTATATATACTCAATCTATACCATACTATATATAAAAACTACAACTGAAAACATACAAACAATACCCACGATATACGATCACAAAGAACAACAGAAACTGAAACAAACAGTGATAAACTACAAATTGTAAAAAACCCTCAAAACCAGGCAATTTGAGCAGCCCGAAGTTACACCAATACATTTATGTAAAAATTGCATAAAGAAACCATCACGCAAAAGCCTTCTCAAGCTTCAAATACAGCATCTCCCCTAGAATAAAAAGTACAATTATGGAACAAAGCTTTCAAAATTCACAGAAGACACAGACTTTAAGAAAACTAAGGTGATGAGGTGTAAAGAAAATTCTGGACAAATCGTGAGCTCAAGAAAATATCCATGTGGAGCATGAAGGAGTGGGTTTAAATTCAATCAAATGAACATGCAAGTGCAGGAAGTAGATTCACAAAAAGTGTAGCAAAATCAAAGGTAGATTGAAGGAAGATCCACTTTTCCAGTGCTCGGTATGTCTCAAGGGTGTAGACAACAGTGTTAAGACAAAGGAGGAGAAGTATTTGGTGCTTGAGGAGGGGTGTAGCAAGGAGCGTGTGAGTAGTTTCTGTTACCTGAGAGATATGATCGGTTGCGAAGGGGGAGCAGAGGAGGCAGCAAGGGCTAGGGTGAGAAGTGCCTGGGCAAACTTTAACAAACTGGGACCTATCCTGACAGCAAGGGGTGTCTCGTTGAAACTGAAAGGGAAATTCTAGAAAATGTGTGTGCAAGTACATTGGTATACGGAAGTGAGACACGGCCAGCGAAAAGGTGGAGGATCTTCGGAGATTAGAGAGGACAAAGAGAATGATGGTGAGATGGATTTGTGGAGTGTCATTGAAGGACAAGTGGCGAAGCAAAGATTTGAGAAAACAGTTAGGTGTCATATGTCTAAAAGACATGGTAAAGAAAGGGAGACCGAGGAGGTTTGGACATGTGAAACGCATGAATGAGGAAGATTGGGTATCTGCATGTCGATACATTAAGGTGGAAGGGATTGTTGGAAAGGGAGAAGAAAACATGGAAGGAGGTTGTACAGAGCGATATAAAGAAGCGACGCATGAATAGAGAGATGGCAAAGAATCGAGAGTTATGGTGGAGTCTCATCGTGGAAAACATCCAACCTGTGCAAGCACGTAAAAGTAGACGTCAACCGTAAATGATGGTAATGATGATGACACAGTTACACAAGATATAGACTTCCACCCAAGAATAAACAGACAAAGCATCTTTTAAAGCATAAACATCAACCAGTAAACCGGCTAACACCCTACAAATAAGAACTGATCCAAACACTGTTAAACGTTTGGATCGAAAAAATAGGCTATTTGAACTTTAAAACAATATCCCTGTGATGTGTATGCATACAACAGCATTGTAGAAAAACCTGGTAACCCGGGGAAAGTAAGCCAACTAAACAAAATCATAAAGTTCGAAACAGCTGATTTCTGATGACCATCTGGTATCGTATAATCCATATGACGTCAAAAACGGATTCCTTGACCCCCAAACCTACTTCTGGACACCAAGTTCTCAGTTCTACGTAATCCAAAGCTGAAGATATGCCTTATTTCTTACATTAGGGTGCCCATTTTTTTAAATGGCCGCCATTTTGACCACAGGCCAAATCGGCAATGGCTAACGGGCTTTTTTGATATTGTGAACCCAGAGAAGCATTCACACCAAATTTCATGCTTGTATCTCAATCGAAATGAACCTAATGCATTTTGGTCTCTTATCTGCCCAGCTAATTGGGTTAAATGGAAATTTGGCCAACGTCTCATTGTCAAGACAGACTGCGCACTTGGCCATCACATTCCCATGCCCTCAACCCCTAGAACTTTATCCTTCAGGCAACTTCAAATTTTCTGAGTGTACAAAATAAACCAAGAAGCATTGAGGAACTGAAGACCCGTGTCTGTGGAGTGCAAATACTGTATCATGAGCAACATATCAGCATAAATTAGCAAAAATGTAATGAACAATTTGGCTGCGTGCATCAGAGAACACCAGACACACGGCGGTGCTCACATCGTACATGTGTTGTGAATATCGTGCTTTTCATTTTCAATTTGCAATTAAAAAACTTTAATCTTTATAACAGTTGTACATGGTTAAAATTATTTGAATCGGTAAAAAAATGAAAAAGTTATAACACTTTAAAATTAGATATATTTAGCTGCCGCACCCTGTATGAATACTGCATGCAACAATAAACTAACAAATAGATGTGCACTCAAGAAATTTGATCTGTAGAGGCAATGCTGCATCCCAAACACCTGAGTTTTATGCGTTTTATCAACTTTCCCCGCCATATTGGCGCGGGGACAACGGCGCCCTTACAGATCATCTCTCTCTCTCTTTCTGCGTATTGTGGCCGCTTACCACGCCAAGCTAGGGTAGGCCATTTGCAGCCACGAACACAAGCCGCGTGCTCTGACCTCACAAAGGTACACCGGGAGCGTGAGGGACCTTCAGGGGGAGGAACAATTAAGTTGAGACTTAATATAATTAAGGAATGATGATAGTCACATCGGTCCAGAGCCCAAGGGGTAAAAACTCCGGCTCCACCTCCCCAATGCCAGCAGTTACCCTTTGGCTCCACCCTTCTCTCCCAAACCACCGCCCGCCAGTCTTAGCATCCCAAAACCCAGCATGATCTTTAAGGCACTTGGGTGGGCCAAGACTACATGTGCAGCTGGGTCCATGACTGCCTTTTTGGTGCCACGTTAACAGACCGGATGCCCTTCCTGACGCCCAACCTGCCCGATGATGGCAGCAGGGCAGGGCTGAAAGGACACAGTTTAACATCATATCCGTGACAAAAATATCCGGGACCCTTGCAGATCATCATTCCTGCAAAATTCTAATCTCTGATCACTATATTATCAATTTCAAATATTTTTTAAATTGTTACTTTGAGAGGGTTGAAATGGTGATCCTGACAGACCGGTGAACATAGAAGCTTTGGGCACGAGCCTGGGTGAAGCCGCCGCGAGTGCAAATCTTAGTGGTAAAGCTGGTTTGTAAAATTATGATTTATTGTCATTGGAAAAATTGCAAACCTCTATTTTTGATCACCTATTGGGCATCTTTTCGAGGGGCGTCCTCTGATCTTTCCTACCCCCAAAGCCTCCACCATACAACCACTTTAGTAGGCACAGTTAATTTTTCTTGTCTGTTAGAAATAATTAAATATTTTATTTCTGTTCACTGTTTGGGAGGTCCCTAACAATTACATCCCCTTTACATCCCCAATGTCCCAGACACACCAGCCATTAAACGTAAAACGATAATTTCTGGTCACTTCAAAATATTACAACAAAATATTGAACATTTTAATTTTTTCCTTCAGAAGGGGGTTCCCCCAGACCACCCTCTACCCTGCCCCCAGTCCTTCCGCGTTACTATTGTCAGTGATGTGGTACCAGTTTTTGTCATTATTGATAATTTCAAATTTTAACCGTCTTGCAATGTCAATGAAAATTAGCTACATGAAAAAGAGACAAGAAAATTAGCATAATTGGGCCTCAAACATGACACAGTTGATTTCTTACTTCAAGCTCACAAAATTTAAGAGTCAAACTAGTTAAATTTAATCCATGCCTAAATTCATCACATTGATGAATCTCTGATGATAGTCTGTGCAAAGTTCTTATATCAATAGACAGTTCAGTCTCCGACGATGAAGCAAATGCTGATCTATTAATCCTATGCAATAAATATGATACAAGTTTTACTAGTGTATATGCATGCAAGATTGGCTGGAGAAGGGTTAGTTCGGGCCGCTTTCGAAGTCTCATTAAACGATGATGCCTAAGATCTTTATGTATTGATCCATCATCACTGAACTGTTTGACAATGCTGTATAATTTTCCTA
>JAQIWG010002784.1:0-19468 GCA_034695025.1 Chamaedrilus cognettii | reverse complement strand
AACAGAACATGACAACTCGAAGGCGAGGACATCATCTGAGGGGGCAGGGGAAGGTACATCAGGTGCGAAGCCAGCGTCCAACGATGCAGTGGATGGAACTTCAGAAGTCAACACTGTATCTCATGGTTCTGTAGAGGGCACGCTTACCGTAGTTAGGGAAACAGAGTCGCAAGGACCAGAAGAGGGTAGTCCTGCTTTTGATAAGATGATCACACCACAGAAAATTCGGACTTTTCCGAAAGCTGATGCACGTAAGACAGCTGCTCGAGAAAGAAAAAGAGCTGCAACAAGAATTTTGACGGACACCCCCGTCAAGGCCGCAATCGAATTAGCGGCTTCAGCAGCGAAGAAGAACAAGAAGATAAAGGAAGCTGGTAAGGAAAAGAAATCGCAAAGAAAGGAAAAGGAATGGCAACCACTGAAACTTGCAGTAAAATTATTCAAAAATTGAATCTAAATGAGCAGAAAAGGAACAAAATTGGAAGAGTGTCTGCTTCATTAAAAAAGGTATATCCATGCTATGTCTGCCATGGTGTCTATGGCACTGATGGAGGTCTTAAAAATAAAGAAGACTGGTTTGAATGCAGGATGTGTGTGTTGTATGCGCATGAGTCTGAGGGACTGAGATAGGGCTGAACGTCGTGAGCGGAGCACTTAGAATAGCAATAGCGGTAAAGGCCATCTACGGCATCATCAGTACATTCAAGGTAGTCACACAGGCATTGGCTCCGGTGTCGAAGGTAACAAATGTAGGAGGCATCACGCTCAGTCTGCTTGCTATTGGTTTTGAGACGTACAGCCTGGTGAACTCGATCAACGACGTTGCTTACAAGACGCCGTCGGAGCAGGGCAGGGCTCTGCAGAACTGCGCCGATGAACTGAAGCGGGAAATGAATTCACTCGTGCTGTTTACAAGCGACATCCGTCGTGCGGTGGCGTTATAGCGTTGTGAAGCGTTGTGGCCGAGTGGTCTAAGTCGCGGACTTCGGATTGAGAGTGTGGCAGAGAGTCGGTTCGATTCCCGGCCGCGGCAAAAATTTCGAATCACTCCGTGCACCCCTGGCAAATGTGCTTAATTTCATCAGCCCTGTAACTAATAACAACCCATATGGGTGAAGTGCAGTAGAGAAGTTGAAGATGCAGTTGAAGTTTACAGCAGTGGTTTTCAAACTTTTTGTTTGACGGGCTACACTTTGATTTTTGAAAAGATAAATTTACCGAAACAAAATACCAAGCTTACCAACATCGCAGCGGGCCATAGCGGCCCTTAGGCAGGGATTCCGCGGGCTATAGTGACCCTTTTAAGCAACACTACCGCTTACCAAATAAAACGTTCACAAGAGACACTTTTGGCCCGTGGGGAACACATTGAGAACCCCTGCTATATTATATAGTAAACGAGATATTCATGGAGGAAACGTTTATTCTGAACGTTAGCTGAGTGTATAACACAACTGATAGTGATGACTGCTCATGTAGGCTAATGATATTACTGAAAAAATGATTATTCTACCCCACCGACTGACCCCTTACAAAAGCATTTATACGCTGTGTTAAGCCATCTCATTATATTATATCATCTTATGCTATATCATATACTTATATCTTATATACTTATATCAAATACTTATCTTTTACTTATATCATCTTATTATTATCTTATATCATATTATATGATATCATATTATTATACCATCTTGTTATATTATATCATACTAGACAATGAAGTTATAATGAAAAAATATGCAAAACAGAAGAACAATAATAAAGCATAATAATCGCATGTTAACTCATTGGCGTTTCTTAGACTCGAAGAGAATTTAGTGACAACTAAATAATATTTACAGTTTTAAGAAACCAGAATCGTAAATCTGAATTGATGAACTATACGGATAAAGTGGGGCGTGAAAAAAATTATTGGCTATAATACTATAAACCATAATACTGTTAAGAATGGCTTTAAAAGTGAACGGCCCACTCACAGCAACTACTGAAAACAATAGGCGTAGTCAATTAAATTTTTACCACATTAACTCGGATCATTGCTTCATGTTTCTGTTACTTTTTGTTGACTTCATTGAGCGGTTAAGAAGATACGAGTAGTCAAAGTTGATCTACAAAAAACGCGTCAAGCACGCTGGGAAACTGCTTAAATGCTATTCGCATCAACATTTTTGTGGTAACGGTCTCTTTTATATTACAATTCTATAATTGTTAGCAAATACAGGAATGTACACTTCATGTTTCAACAGGATATAGTTTCAACGTGCACGTGAAACGATCGAAGAGCGTGATGTAAAAAACAATGACACAAAGCACTCGGCGTCAAAGTTGCGCGAATTTAATTATCAAAATTTAGCAGCATTGTTACGAAAACGCATCAGAAAATAATCAACGTCGAATACCTAAAGCATGGCATAAACAAAAAGTTGGACAAATTTTAACATTCAGTACTTATCACAAAGATAGCAGCAGCGTGAACAATTTTTACCTTGCACATGGGGTGCAAACGGCAATTAACCAGTTTCCCAGCCTGGTAGACGTGTTTTTGTAGGTCAACGTTGCCTACTCGTACCTTTTTAATCGCACCATGACATTCAACTAAAATTGGCAGAATATAAAGCAATGATCCAAGTAAATTTGGTAAATATTTAAATGAGAACGCCTATTTTATTCCGTATTTATTGAAGAAATTCATTGGATTCTTTACTTTTGAGCCACAGTGTAGATCTACGGAACGGCAGCATCCTTTGACTTGTGATATTGATAAGTTAGCAAACATTGTAAAAATCTTGAAAAAATCTTAAAAAAACGACAAATTTAAATGAATTTGTCGCTGGAGGACAATTTAATCATTTGTTCAGCAATACATGGCATTTATTTGTTTCTTTATTTTCAACGGGATTCTTAAGAGGGACAATGCTTCAGCATCAACTCACACGAGCGCGCCTTCTTAAGAAAACAAACACAGCCTTGATCATGTGATTCGCTTCAACAAAATCAAATGACTTGGCTGAGTGAGCATGATGCCATGATTGTTTCATCAGATGTCTGCATAAATCCATAAATCAAAATAATCAGATATTTTCGTAACGTATAAGATCTCCGAGGGCATCGACAGCCCGGTGACATCGGCCGCTATAGTGTAGCTGACGTTACGTCGCTTTCGTTGACGATAAAGTTGCAATAATTAAACTCGCAATAGTGCTGACGCTCGTTCTCGTTGTAGTCTGACTCTGTGCTGTGTCTTGCGGTAAGGACTTGTTGTAGTATGCCTCAATGCTGTGTGCTGGGGTAAGGACACGATGTAGTCTGTCTCAGCGCTCTGTCCTGAGGCAAGAACACGCTGTAGTCTGTCTCAGCGTCGTGTCCAGAGGTAAGAACACACTGTAGTCTGTCTCAGCGCTCTGTCCTGGAGTAAAGTCTCTCAGCAGTCTGTCTCAGCGATGTGTCTCGGAATAAGAATTAGATAGGCCCAGTTATCTTAAATCTATGTCCAAGGGTAAAGTCTCGCTGTAGCCTGTTCCAGTGTCTTGCCTTGGGGTGAGAACTGCCTGTAGCGTGTCTCTGTGTTGTGTACTGGAATAAGGATTCGCATCGGCGTTTGACCCTGGACTAGGTTTGAACTTGAAGCTAAACTTCAACTTCAATGCTTGAAATGCCAGTCAGTGATGTTCATTTCATTGGCATCCAGAGCACTTTCACCAGCAGGAAACTACTCGTTTCTATATTTATATAAACTTTTGATTTTGAAAAATGTCTTATTTTTTATTTGCAATGAGAAGTTGCCCAATGCCCATAAGCTTTTTTCATCAACGCGATGGCGCTATTTATCAAGAAATGCGACCAACCTCTCGTTAAATTTTCGCCAGTGATCAAGATAGACTTGTATCGATCATATGACAGAACTTATCTGAACATTTCTAGCAAAACAGTTACTAGCGAAACAAGAATTTAGTGAGGCCCTTGTCCTTCAATCAGGCTTCCTGGGTTGTGCCCTCATTTCAGAAAAAATCTGTGCGCATTATATTCCTTGTATATTTTACGAGTTTTGCTATCTTTAGATTAAGTATTATATCTTTAAATTTTCCTAACTACGTGCTCCTTGCAGGTTTGATAGGATAGATACGTTCACGATAAACTGTCCGACTTGAATACATCAAGCAGCATTTAATTTCTGTGATTTTTGATTTGATTTCACAACAACGGTATCATGACCTTCCATAATTCGCCAGTCCCAAGAAGTGATTTATGTTATTCCTAGCTTAAGCGGCCTGGAACTAGTTCTCCTTCGAAATGCCGTGGAGAGCCAGGAACTGCGAGATCTATACAGTAACTGAGCGGTCGTGTCAGCATTTGCAATAATTGGTGTCTCATATTAGTGTTATTCTTATAACCTTTGATGTCCCTTTCGGACCGCAGTATATTGAACCTGTGACGACTACTCATTGTTAATCTATATGTATATTGATCTGCTGAGCACGTCTGATTAAAATTCAAAATACAAATACAAGTACACCGGCGACAATGAATGAATTGAATCGAAAAGCCCGATTTTGTTGAATGATTTGGAAAATCATCTTGTGACGACTCCGCTGGCGGGCGATTAACACTTGCGTCTAATAACTTCTACATATTTCGCTTGCTAACTCTGCGAGACAGCTGAAATGTGAAAAAGACGTGGGCATAATTTTGAAAATCATTTTGTGGTAATTCCGCTGGAAAGTGATTGGTTCTTGTGCCTAAGAAATTCGACGTTTTTCATACATCAACTCTACGAGAAGCTGATATGGCTAGAAGACGTACGCCGGTCAAAAGGTTAGTTTCATTCATTCGGCATGGAAATACGAAATATCGTTGTTAGTGCGCAACCACAGCTAGAATTACAACTTCGAAATGTAATGTCATCGTCAAAAGTATGTTTGTTTCTTACTTCGCCAATGTCTTGGTTGCAAAAGTTGAGCTCTTCGTCCACGTTGGTTCATTCTACGGTAGGTGCGCATACTGCGCTGAAACTCGCTCAGCATCGGTTCCATGAGTTCCCACCAATGTTCCATCTTCCCCATGTTCGCCTTCCCCTGGACTTCCACGCTTGTCCCTCCCTTCCTGCCGTAATGGCAGTAGGTTCCGTGCGCGTACGGGGGGTTCCGTGCGCGTACGAACGTGCAGAGGGTTCCGTCCGCGTACGGACGGTGGCGGAGTTTCGGTATTGAGCGGGAGAGGGGGGCGAGGCTGTTTTGCGGCTGGTGCATCGGGAGGCCCGGGGATCAGGGTCTCTTCTTCCCCCCCTTTTTACCCCTCGCTGAACTGCATGCACTCTCGTCGTCGAAGACGTCCTAGTCTCCTGCCCCCCCTCCTCGACCTCCTTCCCCCCCCCCCTTCCTCTCCCCCCGCTGTCAGTGACCTTCATTGTGGCGCTGTCCCTTGTCTTCGTTCTGCTAGACCCCCTTCCCCCCCCCTTTCTCTCCCGTTTTCCGTGTTCTCTGACAGTGTTTAGCAGGACAAGCTTCCCCCCCCCTTTTTTTTCTCTTTTCCCCCTTCTCCCCCCTTTCTTGAATTGCTAGCACGATGCCAGTTTTTATTGCGCAGTGACTCTGACTGGGTGGGCCAGTGATGCAGGCCCCTCGATGTCAGCCCGCTGTTAGTGACGTCATGAATTACGGACAGACTGGTTGATATTAAGTAACATATTATGTCACAGGCAGTATTAGTTTTAATGTTTATTGTTCTCACATTTGAATAACTGATTTTGTAATTGGTGGGAAAACAGACGGTGACTAGATAGGACGTTTTAAACAGCGATCACGGCAGAAGGTTTTGGGGAGTCGCGAGGGAGACAGGATGCGTAATTGCGGGGCGATTAGATAGTTCTTTTACTGCCTAATTAGCGTGATTAGGGGTAAGTTTTAATGTGCTACGAGAGAGAACTCTTGCGAGGACCTTTTGTGAACTGTAAGTCACGGATTCATCGCAGCCAGCGAGAAGAAGTGAACTACGAAAAAATCGGTTGCACGGTTGCAGGCCTGCATGGATTACCGCAGTCTATGCGGATTGTTGACCCGGGTAACACTACTGCAGGCTCGACGAGTCCGGCGAATCGTGTTCGTGTTATTGATGCTCGTCAACTGCTTTATTACTGTAATGTCGCTTATTTACTTTGTCGCCTGACTTCACGATGCTTTCCGTATTCGATTTTTATGATTTGCCTGATGCCTGCTCAATATTCATTCTTCATGCTTCCTTGCAGATGTCTTCGTGTGAGATGCACTGTACTCGTTGAGAAAATCGTGTTGAACTAACGAGAAACTTTACGATTACCACCACACCAATCAAAGATAAGGAATAATTTGATAAATAGCAGCAAATGAACAGCGAACTTATTAACTAGTCTAGAATGGTCAATTAGGACTACGAAAAACGCTAGGGCCAATAACATTGAGGGAGTATTGACGAGCGGCCTACTGACAAGAGGGATATTGGAGAATTAGTGGGAATTATGATGGCATACTGACACAAGGATAGCTGACAAATTGTTAGGCACACTGACGCAGAGAAATGTAAGCAGTAATGACGGATATTCTGAGATCAGTTTAAGACTCGACTGACAGGCTGACAACCACCCCTTTTCTACCACACACTATCGTCGACACCATGTCCGCCCCGGCGCAGGATAGCGCTTCGGCCGCCGCATGGCATGACCTTGATGCCCGCGAGGAGGCCGTCCGGCCTCCCGGATCGCCCGCCTCAGGAGCTCGACGAGATGATCCGAGCAGCAGCCCACCGGAGCGTCGCAGGCCCTCTCGACAGGGGGCGCCGATTTACAATAACATGAGAGGTAACAACATAATTCCTCTCACATTAAACTACTGTTTAGATGGTTTGATCAAGAAGAACTCAAGCTCGAATTGCAGATATACAATATCGGGTGGCTCGACTCGGTAAGTTGTATAAATAAAAAATCTGCATCACGTTTGAAAGTTATAGCCTCTCTTCATAGTGTTTTGATGTTCATTCCTTTCTCGTTGACGATGGTGTTATGCTAGGGCCTTTTGAATATGTGCCATTGGGATCAATCCACCAGAAGCTGGAGAAGGGTTGGCAGGCGCTGAACAAATTAGAACCGTGTTGAATGTTCCCGGTGCATTCTCGGGTCCACCGGTGTATCCAGCAACATTAATACTCGTAGAATAATTGAAGAGAGAAGTAGGATTATTGACAGTCACGTTATCAAATGACAAGCTGTAGTTCCACGTCGGTGCGTTCGTTGCTTGCCCAGAGCATCACTTCTGGTCGGAATTCAGACTTTGAGTGTCCTTAATTTATTTCTATTGCTGTCTGTATTTCATGTGGTGTCTTGTCACCCTTTATTAATTAATAGAAGCTATTAAAAGTAGCTGTGTGCCCACTTTTTAAATCTTAGGCGACATTTCTCTGCACATAAAAAAAAATTGTGTGAATGCATAATCAGACACAATTTGAAAGCGCAACCAAAGAAATAATACCCTTATTTGTGCAGCACTTCTGATGGCTGTAGCTCTCTCTCCAGTAGCAGATAATGAGCACGATGGTGGCTATCAGGCATGGTACGCCCACTCCCAGCCCAATGCCCAATCCTAGCGCCAAACTATTAGAAGCAGGTCCTGCAAGGCAACACAGACCACAATGCTTCTGCCTTATATGAATGTAGCGCCAGCGCCACTGTATACCCCCCCCCGCGTCTTCTCCCCCCCCCCACCCTCACAGACATTGGACCCCCATTTACGAGCTGACTATTGAACAAGGATTGCGCTGACCGCCCTGCCTCTTTGACATTATATGTGGTGTCTTGTCACCATTTATTAATTAATAGAAGCTATTGAAAGTAGCTGTGTGTCCACTTTTTAAATCTTAGGCGACATTTCTCTGCACATAAAAAAAAATTGTGTGCTTTTATGCATGTGTCATTGATATGGAAAGAATGAATTCTTTATTTCTTTGAATATTTACTCAAGTTTGACTATTCCATTTCAGTAGCATGACGAAACGTACAAAAACATTAAAAACAATGCATGGCTTCCAGATTCACAGTTCACTTCATCTGTTCTATGTGACAATCGACTGCTCAAAGTTTAGTGCGCCACGTTCCATTTTTTTGTGCGAGGCACTCTGGAATCTGTGCGCGGCCGCGCACTCGCGCAGCTCAGAGGAAACAGTGATTCCCACAAAGTTCCCACGTCGCTCGTACATTTTGTTGAGTTACGCCGCATCGTTCCCACATCATTTTCACGCATTCTCACATCTTCCTCTGGTGTTTTAATATCTCTACTCTATCGTTCGTGCGTGCTACACCATCGTTCAGACCCGTGCGTTGCAACATTGCTTCCAAACCGCTTTCGGAGTCCGAAATCGCATGCTGATGTTCTTACAGCTGCATCAATGTCAGTTTCTTCAAAGAAATACATTTTCGTACCTGTACACACGTGTCACTGCTCGAAAAGCAAAAAGGCTGTATCGGCCTACTATTCAGGATGCCTCCCCCCATCTTGAATTACGTGGCTATGCCCCTGATTTTACCCGAGACATGTTCAGCTACTTTTGTGTCAGTGATTAGTACTCAAATGTTGAGCCGTGCAGGGTCTCCTTCTATCGTGGAACGCCAGATGCCGCCACGTCTTCCGCGCTACCGGCACCAATCCTTGTTTTTCGTGGCTACCAGAGCTCGCGTCGTGTTTTATATCGGACTGAAATGCGAAATTATGCTTACGAAGTCTGTAAAGATTTCAGCTTCTCAAGATGAAAACCCCCGTCGGAGCCTACCGCTCCACCTTTTTACCAGGATCTGTTTTATAACAATCATGGGCCTGCGCTCGCCATCTGACTTCCTACGTGAATCAGAGAATCTTTTGTAAATATTTTGATGAAGTCAGTATTCAAATAATATATATAATTACATGAAATAACGTATCTACATATAATACAGCGACAGTTCAAAATATATATAGCCGGAGGTAACAGTTATAAAGTGAAAGGAAAACTAAGTGTATGTAAAACAACACTACACTCACACACAAGTTGTGCAGTCCTAAGCAACTCAGACAAAAGTTAACGTTCCTGTGAAAAAGCCCCTCCTACCTAGTCGGCAGACAATTGGAAAGGTAAAAATAGTTCTACTTCCCCAATATTGAAGTTTTAAATGTTACCACGACCTGGACGAAACTTTACGCCGCCGGGAAACTAGGAGCTGCCGGGTCTATTCAATATACCGCTATGCGAAAGGTTCCATACTGCTTACTATTTTCAATAAGTAACAATGCTACTAAACGATAGCTAAGTTGAATATAAATGTCCTGAAGGGATATCCTAGGACCCTCAGCAAGCAACCTGTTTCCTCCGGCGTCACGAATCGTCTGGCCACGAGCACACCAATACAGGCGCCTACATGGCCTATCTAGTCACAGTTTACCCATCGAACCGTGACGGCCTAAATATATGCATTCAGCCATTTCATATAAGTAGGTCAGGTACAATAGCCACGGCCAGCGCAGCGCGATGAACGTGACAGAGTCGCTGTGAGTTGATGACAACGATAAGTGAGACTTGATGTGAATGAAGAGTCGTGCTGAATTCGAGGAAGAAGTGAGAGCAACTTTGCACGTGTACAGTCCACTCTGCGCGTTGGCGTTCGCCTGGATCAGCAAATTGGCACTGTTCGTGGCAGAGAAAATAACATTGTATGGACATATGACCTGACAATTTAAAGCAACATTGAGACACTCCTAGGCACTCCACTCCTACAATATTCAATGTTATTCACTGTTCGCAGTGGAGCAATCAATGCTGTATGGTGGAATGGCCTTACAATTTAATTGCAGCCACTTGAGCCGCTTCTGCCTTTCACTGGAGTATTGCTCCGTTGAACTGAAATATTTCCCGAGTCAGCTGAACACCAAAACCGTTCTCGTGTTCCGACATTGTTTGAGGGTATTCTCACAACTACATATATGTCTCCGTAGATGTTTCAAGATTCCGGTCGTATGGGTTTTACTACAACTCGGTTCCCGCCATGGGGGCCGAAGACCTTCCGGCCACGCATATGCTAAATTAGGAAGAATCGACGCAGATGCGGCGCCGTCCACGATACTGGTTGAGGTCAACAAAGATATCCTTCCCAAGGCGCCTAGGCGCCAGAAAATGAAAAATGTTTCTGAAGAGAAAATTCTGCATCAAGATAATTATGATTTCTTACTTGACAAATATCTTGCTTGCGACAGTCACGTGGCCTTTCCATGCTGATGCACTTTTTGCTTGTCCAGTGGCAAGCGCGCCGAGTGCGCGGAAGCTCGATGCGCATCGTTCCTGTGAGTTTCTCATCAAGTTCCCACATCGCTTCCACTTCTCGCCGAGTTGCGCCACTTCGTTTCCACATCGTTTCCGCTATCGACTGCCGCATTTTCAGTTTGTTTAGAAGTCATTCTCGCATTCCGTCATCGATTGCGGGGTACTCAAATCTATTTCTCCCAGCGTAGCACCATATTGTTTTACATCGCTTTCGACATTCATTCCTTTCTTTCCAGTTTGTTCCCAGACCGTTTTCGTGTTCCGACATCGTTTGTGGGTATTCTCAAATCTACAGTATATAACTCCGTTGATATACATTTATATCCGCGGTTACGTGCCTGAATGACAGGACATGAGACAAGCTCAAACAGTTTGTGGGTAAATATTTAATCGTAAAGTAATCATTACTCCACCATTTATTAACCTCACTTGCATCGCTTATTATGGCGCGGTCGCGCGATGCCATGCATAACGGTCCTGCATGCAGTGGTAAAAAAGCAGTGGTCATACGACTCTCTGGGCTTGTTTGTCCCCTACCCCCCCCGCCAGCGTTTGAGCGTTCTTGAATATTGTGTTTTCTACACATGATGTGCAACGTTTGGATGAAGATTATAGATATGTGTCTTATTAGTAGTTTACTAGTATTAAAAAAATTGATCGTTAAAAAATTGTGGTCATACGTTTTCAACCAATTAAAGAAGTGGTCATACGGCGTATACCCCCATTTATCGTTAAAAGATAGTGGTCATACGTTTTCAACCAATTAAAGAAGTGGTCATACGGCGTATACCCCCATTTGTCGTTAAAAGATAGTGGTCATACGTTTTTAACAATTAAAGAAGTGGTCATACGGCGTATACCTCCGTATGACCGCGACTACAGCCCTGCCTGCATGCATTATGTTCTGGGCGCGACGCATGCGATGTTTGCTCGGATTTAAATACGCAATTAAGTTTGGGAAATCGTTGTGAGTTGATGCCAATGATGAGTGTGCGTTGCTAAGAATGTCGAGTCGCGCTGAATACGAAGAATTCGGCCGGTGCCTCGGTTAAAGGGCCGCTGCGTGTGAAATAAGGGCCGCTTTGACTCAAAGCAGCGAACTGGCGTCCCACCGGGCCGCGACGTCACAGCTACAGCACTGCTGACCAGATATTTTCACAGATCTTATGACTTTTGCGTAAATTGGACTCGCATCCTCGCAGTATGCATGTACATGTAAAACTCGCTTCTGAAACGTTTTTGGTTTGGTTCAAGTTGTGCTTGCGAGGCCTGTTGTCTGTCTGCAGCTCAGCATACACAGTGCCCTTGTCGAGGTTCTGAAACACCATGTAAGTTTTTAATTGATCAATTGATTGCATGCAAATGTTGGCCCTCGAACGGAAAGTAATTGTCAATTCATTGGGATGAAATAGAAAATGCTTGCAAGCGGAACGGAGTGATTGGGAAGTTTCGTGATTTGTCATTTTGCGGTGAAATTTTAATACCCACGAATTATAACCCTAATCGTAAACTTGTATGTCGATTACTCATAAATGGAGTATAAGAAAGCTCATTATTATAATCAGCTTCCTTTTTTTCTCTATTTATTGCAAACATGATTTGTAAACGTGGCAATCATAGAAATCTTCTGTTATTTCGCTTCTCTATGGGTTGCGGTTCCTCTATGCGTACCTACTTCGCCTCTCGTGTTCAAATCAAATGCTTGTCATCACTGGCGTTTTAATTTAGCAAAATTCAAGTAGTTTCTCACCTCTTTCTTTTCTTACTTCAATTCCAATTTCCCGATTTTCTTAGTTTGTCTTCTCTCTCCTACCACTGCATTGAAGTATCCTATTACCACCAGACGGATCTTTTCTTTCTGTCTTCCAATCATTTCTTTCAATTCTTCATAGCACTTGTTAGACCGCTTCTTTATGCGCTAGATTCCCTTTGCATTATAACTGAGTACACCGGTTGTGTCTCTAACTTTATTAGTAAGATCCTGTAACGTCTTTGTACCTCTTCCGAAACTTTTCATCCGAACGTTACTGCATTGAAACTTGTTCGGCTTCTCAGGATCAAGCCAGGTTGCACGGGATGTCACAACACGAACTTGATCGCAAAGTAAAAAAATACTGAGAATCTGTACGATCACCGAGTTCGTAGACGTACAATGCAGCGTATAATGTGTCATCGAATTGAAGGATAGAGTGTCGGTCAATACTGCATCTCCGGGTGAAACACGGCAATGGGCGTTCCTGTGTTACACGCAAAAATTGTACAATTTTGAAAGAAACAAATATGGCGGACATGATGGCCGTCGGAACGGCTCAAAAGTTCTTCCAAGCTTTACCCACTGCATTTGGTGTTACACTTTCAAATTTCTAAGAAATAATAATTTCTTATACAAAGCTGCGATGAGATGAGTTTTATCCAAGAACAAGACGGCCGTCAATATGGCCGTCAAAGCCAGTTTATCTGGGCATGCCGCATGGCCAGCTGAGCATACATATATCTTCCATAACTTGACACTTGTGAGTTTAAAAAAATTGTAGACCATTAGCACACTTGTTTGGTGCTCAAATCTTAGCAAGGTCAATACTGCATCCGGGATGATCAAATTGACACCGTTCGAAGAACAACTCAGTACGGAGACGTGGCCTTGCAGCTTACAGCAACATCTGAAGCACGTTGGTGTCGGTTAATCTTCTGCAGGAGTACAGCTCTATTAAACTGAAGCATTTCCCGAGTCGAACCAACGGTTAAACATTGTGACCAGAATCCCGCAGACGAATAGTTTTATTTGAGTATAACAAATTTCGATATTCAAATTAATCTATTCTCACGTTTGCAAAAAATGTCATTGCCAAATGGCACAAACATGCTGCTGGTGATAATTCATAAACATTACCAAACGCCACCTCTCCAAATTTAAATTTAAATGTTATTTTACTTCAAAAATGTATAGCTTATTCATTAAGCAATGCGCTGTATTCATAGGATCCGAGCTACACGCTTCATCGTGAGAACACAATCCTCGTTGAACACGTGAACACGTCGAGGCACACATCTTGCATCGTGTGTAGGAACACGCTACGAATACGATACGCGCTACACCGAGCATCACGAATTGCGCAGAATTGAAAAACGTTGTGAGAGAAACCGCCGTAGTTCAAACTACGCCGTGGTGTTCGTAGAAATGATCAAAATGGCACTGCTTGCGGTGACAGTTGTCGAACAATTTAGTATCACAACTGGGCCAGTCCTGCGTGGGCCATTTGGCCATTCCTTCTACTAGAGTATAGATTTTCTTTACAGATCCACTCGACTGAAATATTTCTCGAATCCACAGAACAGCTGAGGGTTACCGAAAAGCGTACTACTGTCGTCGAATTACTTGGAGGTGCATTAGTAATTGCCGATTATCTCAAATTCGACACTATAATATATATCTATAGGCGAGAATGCTTGGATGTCAGCGTGTGTGCCTTTCTCGAAACATTTGCATATTTTTTATAAATTAGCGCGAAATTTTCGCAGGTGGGCGGAAAATTATTATTCAGGTTGTAGGCGTGCTACCACTGCCAAGGGTCCCGCCATGTTGGCAGAGGGCATCCCGGCTACATTATATCTAGGCCTACGTAATTTGGAAGAATCTATATATACACTGTATGCTCTCCACGATTTCGGTGAGGGATCCAAAGACATTTCTTAGGGGCTTCGAAAGGCCGCGGACCCAAAGCTAGAGCCAAGTTTTGGAAAAGAAATGTAAACATAAAAAGTACTATTATTTCTTATTTCACAAACGTCATGCTGGCAAAGTTAGAGCTGCATTTTCAGGTTGGTGAATTATCTGCTCGACCAGGCGCAGGCGCGCAGAATGCGATAGGCATCGTTCATATTGTGTTGACCACAAAGTCCCCATGTCGCTTCCACTTCTCGCCGAGTTGGGACGCACGGTTCCATATCGTTTTCTCTTATTCCGACGTCAATTTGTGTCTATTCATTGTTGGCTTGATGTTTGGACCAGTGGAATGTGAGCCATTGGATCGAGTCCAAGAGTAACTTGAAGCTGGATAAGCGGGCGCTGAACGGAAAAGGGTGCTGTTAACTGTCGCAGGTGCGTCCGCCATTACATCCAGTGATATTAAGTGTGTTAGCGTATGGTGGATCTGCATTTTGCAAACATTATGTACTGAAGGAATGCAGTTTGGTTTGTGTCCATCAAGTTTCCGCATTAAAAAAAATAAATACACAAACAAATCCGGGGCCCATTTCTCGAAGCTTCCGAAACTTTAAACCTAACCACGTGAACGACGCAGTAAACGACGAGCTGTAGGTCCACGACAGCGCGTATTTTGGCTTGATTGTGGTGAGGTGATGCTGATATTATGGGCGACCCTACACATATGTCGGTAGGGCGGCCGGGCAGACTATTCCAGAAGTAGAGTCTCTTGGGGATCTTGGACTGACTAGCTTGTAGCCGTCCAGTGGAGAATCTAGCTGGTATTAGGCCTATGACCTTAGGAACTCACAATAACACAATTGTATCGTATATGTAGTAGGCTATATTGTATTACCGTCTAGTCTGGTCTGACCTGTGTAGAACAGCGGGAGATAGAGAAAGATGAAGAGATAGCGTAACGGTCGGCACGAAGGGCGTCAAGGCTAGAGGAGATTGAGCAAAGAGCAGGAGTTGCTGGATAGCTTATAGTCTGGGCCCGGTCTATCGGGATCCGGTTGGGCGTGGAGGATTAGTCTGTCATCAATTGATCAATCAGTCTTGCTCTACTAGTTAACCGTAAGCCTGTTGTCTAGGTAGTAACAATAGGATACGGTAGTGGCATTCGTGACATCTGTACATGTAGATTGATGATCAGTGCAGAGTCATTAGTATAATCAGTGCTTGTTCACTCTAAGGCTGTAGAGTTAATAAGATAATGTCATGAGACCTCATAAGTGGTTAATCAGCAGTCAATGTAAATCCTGGGTCGCCAACTCCCTAGTCCGGTCATATGTGGCGCATAGTGTAGCATTAAGTAGAGGGTAATGGAAGCGCTTAAGGAGCGCTGTAATACTGAAGCGCTGAAGCTCGATGTGCTGTTGGTTGGCTCGCCCGTATCGTAAGTATAGAACTGAAAGAGCTGGTATTGCGAACCGTTTGAGTAGCTGGCACAGTTATCCCGTTTGTTGTCCAGATGACTTGTGGTTGGATCATGCTTTTCTGCGACTGGCTGAAGCTAAAGCCGCAACTCATAGATACGTACTGACCAGCGACAATCACTTTCCCGGTTACATCCGACGTCGTTCTTGGAGGTGACTTAAAAGTAACAAACAAATCGATCAATTTGTTGGTTCAGTCATCGTGTATTGTCGCTATAATGTCAAATGAATGATAAACATATAGAACAACTAAAAAAAAAATAAAGCGGTTTTACAAAAAACGCTAATCTTATTACAAAATCAACTCTGCGTTTTGTGCCTACTTGAGACCATGTTGCGCTTTGTTTCAAATGTGAAATGCGCAATTATATTCAATGGTTTGAGACATAGCTGTGAGATTATGTAGTTGATGGGTTGTTGACCTGTGCAATACTAGTTCTTCTCCGTCACGGGATAACTCTCTGTGTGAGTTAAATAAACGATTGATTGTACTGCTGTTGCACACACATCAGCAGATATCAAGTTAACACTGTTAGAAAACATGGCAAAAGTTTTATGCTTCGGTTCATTGAACCAGTTTCTTCAAATTTGTAACTTGATTCCAGCTTTAGCTGGAGTATAGATACATTGAGCAGAGGTATTTTTAGCATCTGTTGAACAGTTGAGAGTGACCGAACATCCCGCTTCTCTGACCGAGTTAGCATCAATAATTGCCATTCTGGCCAACACTGAATCAAAAATCTATATCAGATCTACAAGCAAAAATGTCGTTGACCTATTGGCAAAAGTTGATCAATATTTGCAGATTGGTGCAGTTGGACGAAGGTGTCTATTACGCTGCTGCTCGATGAGCATGGTTGTCGCGTGTTTCCCACTGTGAGGCCATACCGCGCCCACATCTTGCCAATTCGCGTCACATCGTTTTTTGGTATCTCCACGTCGCTCCCATGTCGCTCGTGAGTGCTACCGCATCCTTCCGCCATTTACCCGCGCGTTCCCACATCGTCGCCCCCAGTTCGCGTCTTCCATCGCCGTTTGCGGGTGTTTTCAAATCTCTATCCGAGCTTCAACAGATGTGCATTCATGTTTGCGGATAGGTGGTAGAATAGCTTATAGTAGACAATTCTATCCAGTCTTTCAATAAGTGTTGTTGATCATTTAGAAATAAGGATCAACAAAATGCAAAATTTCTTACATTCAGTCGTTAATTACATGTCCAATGCTGTCCCATGGCACAATGAATGGTGGTCTTCCAAGCATAATATTTAGCTCCTGAACTATGCGGTGCTCGCTCAAATGCTGAGCTAAGCAGTGTCTTCCACGAAGCACTTCGAGTTCCTCGACGCTACCGGCATCAACCATGTGGTTGTATTCGCCAGTGCAGCTACGCCAAGGCGCTCTCCGGGATCAGCAAAATTAGAACTGTTGGAAGAGAATTTGTCGCTGTACGGAGACATGGCCTGACAATTTCGAATTTCAGTTGAGCCAGCCTTCCACTGGAGTGAAGTTCGATTTAGTTGATGTACTTCGCGAGTCAGCTGAACAGCTGAGCGTTGTCCACCGAAATCTGAAACTATATCAATGAGCAAGATTGGAACATTGCTCGAAAACCGTTGACCTGTTCCGTGTGTGTTAGTGTGCACAATCAATTAGTACAATTTTAAACACACTGACGCGATATTTGCGCCGATGATATATTTCCAATTCAGGTCGAATGGGTTTTACTACCACCCGGCTTCTGCCATGTAGCCCGAAGACCTCCCGGCCACATAATATATAAAATGAAAGAATGGAAACAGATGCCCTTAATGATGCTGGTTGAGGGCTCTGAAGAGGTCCGATATGGGGTCCAGATGAGCGCTGTTTCTTTAAGCTAGAACACGGTTTTTGAAAATAAATTTCAGCATCCTGATTCTCATGATTTTTTTTTATTCCAAAACATTTTGATGCCAAATATAGAGCTGTATTTTGATGCCAAATATGGAGCTGTATTTCTAGATCGACGCATTATCTGCTTGGACAGTCGTAGAACAGCGCCCATAGTGCGCTGAAGCTCGATAATAATAAATAATAATAATACTGAGTAGTCCGTTTCGGCGTTGAAAGACGCCATTGGGGACCTTCCCTCGTGATGGGTACCATGCAGATGTCATTTAGGAAACCCAGACGAGAAGGATAGGAGAAGATGGAGCAAAGACTGGGTCAGTTATACCGTTTATCTGGCAGGGGGAAAAAGAAGTACAGTTATTTCTCAATGAGCATCGGTTTTACGTATTTCCTGCAAAGTTTCCGCATCACTTCTACATCTCGTCGAGTTGTGCCGCTTGTGCGACATCGTTCCCACACACATCGTTGCCGCGTTTTCTCGCGTCCACTTCTCGTGCATGTGGGCCTATATTCACGTCGCTTCCATAATAATTATGGCTCATTGATTTTGCACATCCTTCCGACATACACCAAAGCGTCCCCGCGTTGTGCCCAGACCGTTCCCATCTTTCGTTTTGAAGTCTATTTCTCTCCGAGTTGCACCACATCGACATCGATTACGCATTCGAACATCGCTCTCAAACCGTTCACGTGTTCCTTGAACTTCCTTCATGTACATCGTTTGCGGATATTTACATCTATATCAATATCGAGTCCTTTGACAAAATGCATTCATATTTGGCGATGTATTTTAGTGTGACGTGTCACAAAACATGTTAAATCACGTTTTGGGTAAGTGCTGTTCATCATGTTGTGAGATTTACAGACAACATTAATTGAAATACTTGGCTTACCGAGTCAGTTAAAACTATGTCAAATATTTGCTATATACGCTTTTAATAAATATAAATAAATATGTAAAATCCATATCTCTTATTGTAAGTTGACTGTCTGAATTGTGAATTTTACTTCTTGTTTTGCTGTGTTGCCTTTCTATGATCCTTAAATAACGGGTGTGTGCTCACATGAAGATTAATATTTCTTCCTTTCATAATCTAACCTGTTTAGCAGTATTTGATAGATATCGTTTATGGCGTCGTGTCAATATCAAAGTCATCGTGTAAAGCAATAAGGTAGTGACAAACTGTTATTCATTTTAATTTCTCACGAGTTTGTATTGCCGGTTGAACCTGAACCTGAGCCCAATATGCTGCGCTACACGACCCTCGTGACGATGCAGAGCACCGAGCGTTCGAGGGACTACAACGACACGAGGGCACCTCCCATAGTGTCCGGTGTCCCCCCATCACCGGCATGATCTGAGCGATCTACGGCAAAGCTGGCGTCATCAGATGCGCCTACTACATGTATGTGCGTGCGCTAGTTCGTCTTATATCGTCTGGTGTGAGGTGGAGCGCCTTTTGTGTTCTTATCAAAGCTGTCGTTCAGCGGCGAAATGGGAGTTAAACTCATAAGCTCCGATTATAATATTGCAATAATTGAATACTTTTTTTTTACAATTCAAGTTTTGTTTTTCCATCTGCATTTGCATGACATGTTTTTGATGCGAAACAAAAATGTAGTATTTTGAAAACATCCATGCAATTGTCAAATTAGTTTATTTTTATTTTTATTACTTTGATTTTAATCTAGCAGAGCACTGTAATAAGAAATATATATGAATCTTTTATTCACCACGAAGGTAGATATGCAACACAAAATAAATAAATAAATGATACAACGAACGACCAGCATTAAACACAAACTTGACCGTCATACACAAACTTAGCGCTATCAGGCTATTAAACTAGATTACTCTCATGCATCAACCTTGGATTCAAAATACTTATAAGAAACTGCATTAGTAGAAGATATCAGCTTATCAATGTCAGCGTTGTAAAATTCAGCAATTGGTTTAAGCTCTTCCTTGAACAACAGCGAATGAATTGTACGTATAATGCAATTATTGCTGCATTTCATAGATTCAATGAAGTTAACTTTACGTTTTCTAGCTTGATGCTCCAGTGGTAGATAACCAGCAAAATACTGACAGTTTATCACGGTTTTTATGTCAAATGTATTG
>JAQIWG010002783.1:0-19472 GCA_034695025.1 Chamaedrilus cognettii | reverse complement strand
TCCAAGGAATTGAAGCACCTTGGACGTTAATTTCTCTGCATTCACTATGCCACCGCTTACCAATTCTTATACAGCAAAATTTTGAAACATTTAGTTTTAAATCAATAGAGTCAAGCTCATCACTGCAGATATCAATCTTACTCTATAGTTCCTTAACGGAAGGGCTTAGTAAAATTAAATCGTCAGCGTAGAGGAATCCATGAACGTTCCATGAACGTGCGACATACATGTACGCCCAATGGCTTGCATGCGTCTATAGCACCTGATTAATGGTCACAGATGCAAGCATCCAAGTCGATTCCAAGCGTATCGCAAATTACTGCGGATTGGGGGGCACTTAATACCTCATTGGTTTTGATGCATTATAGTGAAGAAAAATGATGAAAAAGGCTTTAAAATAGCACCATTTTGCTAATGTATTTTAACTAAAATATCCGACTAGGGGCAAAGTTGGAAAAGTTGCAAAGTCTCAAAGTCACAAAGTCGCAAAATCCATTTAAACTAAAATATCCAGCTAGGGTTGAAAGAAACTAGGCTACACGTAGAATTGTCTTTCAATAGATCAGGTTGGGTGGTATGCGCGACATGAATCGTTGGAGAATCCACCAGAATGAAGCACAACCTGGAATAAGTAGAGCCTAGACGGAATTCTGTGCAGTAGAACGCTCTGCTAGAGCACCCAGTGTGAGCAAGCGCTCAAGGAAAGATCAATGATGCAAACCAAAGATTAATTGACTGCCGACTTCTATTCTAAAAATAGCAGATCATAGTAATAACTGCATAGGGCATTAAATTTCGATTTATTTTGTAGCAGATAGCAGAACTATAGACCAAACTGATTAGAAATGAAAATCAGTGCAAATGGTCAGGGCTATATTTTTCGGGAAGCAATCTATTAGTGATAGGTTCATTCATCAGTATTGAGTTGATCCTTACAATCCGCAGCCAAGACTATGCAAACGCGATTTATTTAAAGCACTTTTCTTGCAGCCAAGATCAATTTGTAAACCTACCTTGTAGATGGATTATCCCGTGGCACGATCAATTGGAATCTATCTCGATTTCATCAAATCCTTTCCTTGCTGGCATACCCTAGCTACGTGTAGGAGATCTGTAGAATGGCAAATCTGGTCGAATGGTCCAAATCTGTCTACATTATATGCAGCTGGACCGAGAGATGAAGGAAGGCTCGTCGGAATCGAGTTATTTATAATTCATCCACCCGCTGAGATTTTCACAAAGCAACTTTGATTCAGGGACCGAGACATCAAGACAGTTCGTTATCTATTTTTAAACATAAAGTACGCCCAGTCACAATCCAAAGTGTATTAAAAACTTAAGCCCAAAATAGCTATAATTGTAGCCAACTAAATTATTTCTAAAGATAGAAGATTTTATATAAACTTGGAGATGATTCAAAACTGGACCCCAGCACTCAGCGTGCAGAAGCGAGAGCGGTAAGTATTCCTGTAGGGATCAATTTTAGAACGGCGTGTCTTAGTGCCGATAATAGCCTGGCTACTACTCAAAAGCCCCCCGTGGACGCGAGCAGAGTTTCAGGAAAGAAACAGGAAATTTAGGGTTAACCCATTAAATTTGAGCTTTAACATTGTGCACTTTTTAATCGACCTACATCTTAGCTGAACCGTTTAACCGAGACAACGAAGTTTAAATTTGACATGATTGGCCGCTTACTGACGATGAGCAAAACACCAGAAGTCAGCCAAAAAAAAAGAAAAAAAATCTATAGAAAAAACTAAAGCAAGTCCAGGAAAATTGGCATTATAGGATAGGCCTGGGTAATGTTATGTTGATAATCAGGCAACCGCATTGCAATATCACCGGCCACACATTCTGGAAGCCACCAAGACGCAAAGCTACAAAAGGCCCGTTAGCAACGGTACGGTACACCACTTCATAGCTCACATTTATAGCTACAAGTTACAACTATGTATACAAGTAGTTGAGCATCAAAGTCTAAATATGAAGTATAGCTGATACACTGATATAGAAGGGAATCCAGGGAGGAGAATGGTTATCATGCAAACAGAATGTCCAATAATCCTAAATTCTGAGACGCTCAATGGCAGTGGTATTGTCATTATTCAGGATCATGTTGAAGCCCAGCGCGCAGTGTGAACACTGTCACACTGCACTCCGGTGGCTTCCTCGCTTCTGACTAGAAATGGCAGTTGATGGTCAATCAGGAATAGTGACTCCAACCGTTCTCATAAACATCAGCAAATCTGTAACGATTAGTAAACGGCGTCTAATACAAGATGTACCATTAGATAGCGGCTCAATTATTTATTATTTAATCAAAGTTAACAATATAAACAAAGTTCTGTGCTAATAGCCTAGCACATTCCAAAACTCCAAAGAGATATATACACAACATAAATCTTTATGCAGTTCAAACATAGGTCCGTAGTAAATCCCCCTCTACTCCCCGCTCCCGCCCCCTGGTGATCACTGTCAACCCTGCGACAAAGAGAGCGCGCAATATTTGCTGACCAGCTTCAGCGAACCGCTCACTTCTGACCGATTATTGTGTTACCGCAGCCGGCGCCGAGTCAACATGGCGCCTGATTCGATTTGGTCTACGATAATGAAGCTTGGAGCAGCTTATGCAGCATCAACGACGCTCACTACTCTATACATCAAAGTCATAGAGGCTTTGGAGGTATTGACCTCAGGTCCCACTTTATGCATCAGAGAGAACCCTACACACACTGCTTGATATCTAATTCCTCCTTAATCTTCGTCTTGGTGTGATGTTGTTTTTCTTCTAAAATGTTATTTTTTGCGCAAAGTCTCTGCAGAGTATTAAATTTCCATCTTATAAATTCGTTTGAATATCAATTGAACAATAATTTCTTACATCTTACGATGTAAGAACGTAGAGAACGAAATGAGAACGAAATGAGAACGAAATGAGAACGAAATGAGAACGAAATGCATAGAATGTGACAAGATCGTAACGTATTCCAGTAATCTAGTTAGATCAGGTACTCAAAGTCACATCATGAAGGCCAGGTTAAATATATGATGTTGTTCCAGGTCACATATCAAGGTCATGTGAGCTAGAATAAGTTTTCAAGATGAGGATGTGACACACCAGTTTTGTGACATGTGACACACCAGTTGTGTAATATGTGACACACCTGTAGAAGTGCAGGTTGTCAGGGGGTCGCCAACAAGAACAAGAACGATAACAAGAACAGAACAAAGAATCTACTAGCCTGTGTGGAGTAGATGTTGCAGGTCGCCCATCGGACCTTTGCCCCGAGGGCGATCAGCGTCTCCGTGAGAACCTGAACCCATCAAACAGCTCCATGTACACAGGTATATTATATTATGTATCATGTACAGGTCTAATGTGTAGGATGCAGTGTGGAAACGTTTTCACACTTCTACTCGATAGAGTGCACTTCTACACTTCTACTTACAGCGGTGTACGAGTTGACGTGGGTGCAGCAGACGATCTTCGCCCCCCTCAGCGGTTTCTCGCCCTCCATCTGCGCGCGCAGTCCCATAATGCCTCCCATCACTGCAGCAACCAATCACAGCGCAGCTTCATAGGCACGTGATCTGATCACGTGACGAACGAGCCGGCGCGTAGCGGCGCGGCTCTCAAAGCATACAATAAATCTGAAACTGCGCTTATCTTTGGTTCGCTCGAGATATCTTGGATTTCTTTTTACACACTACCGCGCTGAGCGGCGCCACGGCTGCTGCCCAGTCCACTAATGATCATTCCCACAGCCTTGAGACGCTCATCAAAGCCAATGGCTCTATAAATTTAGTCATTTAGTGAACACAGCAAGTAGAATCACAATAGATTTTTTTCATTCACGATATTATACATATATAATAACTGAGGTGGAAAGTAGGCCCATACTTTTATATAAGGTGTAAATAACTGAAGACCGACCAATTCAGAGTTTTAAGACGTTCAGCAAGTCACTACAAACTTATACCTTGTTTAAAGCGTAAATTAAATCCTATAGGCTACACCATTAACCACAGAATTAGAATACAATCATATTTCCGAAGAATTTGGATTACACTCAAGTTCTCAACTTGTTAGAGTACAGACAAAATTCCTTTAATATTTTCTGTACTCACAGCATGTCGCCTTTCTATGCTCATGAACTATCATGCTCAAAATAGTACCCTGAAGATCAGTGCCCCTTCAAGACAGCGGTACATGTGGAGCCCTATAAACACGGCGGGGTAGCCACAAATTTCAGATTGGCCGCAACAACCGCTGACAAATTGGCGCACAGACCCCGATGGAAGCCGCGCCGCATTCCAGTCACGCAGTGACCAGTGGATCGATACAGGATACAGTCTTGGTTCGCCTGCCCATAGAACGATACCATGGCGGTCCTACATGTAAGCCAAATGACGCCCGGCGTCCCCTATCGAAGGCTTGGCGTCCCCATTTGCGTCCCCAATATTGGAGCACAGGCAATATAAAAGTAATGATAAATGTAGCCTTTTGTGGTTTTGGCGTCCCCTGCTTGATGGCTGGCGTCCCCAACCCAATAGCAATAATGGCTGGCGTGCCAATTGAAGTAGATTAGTCCCTCATCACTCGGTCACGCTCAACTCAGCCAGCACTACTCAGTTTGCACAGAATATAGGTCAAGCAAAGTCGTGTTACAAAGGAGTCACATCAATCGCCATCATTCGGCGATTCGGCGAAGCATTGTGGCCGAGTGGTCAAAGTTGCGGACTTCGGATTGCGAGTGTGGCAGAGAGTCGGTTCGATCCCCGGCCGCGGCAAAAAATTTGGAGTCACTTCGTGCACCCTTGGCAAAGGTGCTTAATTTCGTCAGCCCTGCAAATAATCATCCATTAGGGAGAAGTGCAGTAAAATTGAAGTTAAAGTGAGGATCATCATCATCATTTATATATTTGTATCACACAGTTTAACAGTTCAAAACTAAAATAGATGCAAAATATAAATTAAGATGAAAACAATTGATTTGTTTTACGATAAAGAATTTTGTCTCAAGCTGCTGGAGTGTAATCCACCTCTCCAAGAGGCAGTAAATGTGGAGAGGGGGGCCTGGGGGTGCCCTTCAAAGGGGTGCAGCTTCACCCGCTTGCGCCCTTGTGCTAATGCAGTGGTTGGCAACTTAGCGGTCTGCAGCAGCGTCCGTGACGCCGCGGTCACGCGTTATTACAAGCCTCGCCGTGACACGACGATACAATTTTATCAGAATTGAATAAACCACCGCCAGCCATCCCAGAATTACAAGCGCAAGGACTTGCCTATTTAATTAGAAGACTGGAAAAGACACTGTGATAAGTAAATCGATTTCATATCCGATATGATTATTACTAATACATTGTGGTTCAAAAAAGTAAACTAGTACTTTTTAAGCGCTATGGTGTAGTAGATATGATCCTATTACACATGTCTCAACCATGGATTGCATGCATAGAGATGATGCTTAAGCATACACCGTACGCATTATCGAGCCTTGAATCTTTATAGCAACACCTGTATGGTAAGAGACTACAACGTGTGAGATGAAATATATTTGACCCTACAGGTACAATAATTGTCAGATAACGGACGATTAGACGTTGAAGCTCAGTAAAAGTTGAAGCTAATAACAGCTTAAATAACTACCGCCCTACGAGAATTAAAGAGAGAATTAAAGAGAGAATTTAAGAGAGAATTAAACAGAGAATTAAACAGAGAATTAAACAGAGAATTAAACAGAGAATTAAACAGAGAATTAAACTCCTGCAACTTGAAGCGTCATTCAAATCATGCACGTATGTAATATGTATGTATGTTTAACACACACTATATACTATATTGCACTTGTAACGCACCAAAAATACATCATGCAAACGGAGATGGAAAAGCATCATTTGCTTGAATCGTAGTTGCGGGATGAATGAATGTTTTCATTATTGAGCACACCTTTGTAATAAAATTTCGCTTTAAAAAACATATGGCGCAAACAGGGCTCACTGAGTTGAGCGCGATGTGTGCGTTTCATTTTGGCACTCGACAACATTTCACCAAACTGGGAATCATTCTTCCAGTTCAGACCCTGCATGCTGGGCGGCACAGTCCTCTGAGCTATTGTCCCCGATAGAGGCCTGCAGTGAAGCAGACCTCCCATGCAGAAACGTTCCCTCCAGTGCCCGTTATATGGCGCACATTTTACTGCGCGGCTTAGCAATATATGCCTGGCCTGGAGAGAAAGAAGAAGAAGATTGGTCGTTATGGGTGGTTATTGCAGTCGTGGAACGACCCCAAGGGTATCAGGATATAAGACCTTCCCAATTTATGCTTCTTTAGCTTTCACTTTTCCTCCATAGAGAGAATAATTCCATGGAATGTTTATACACGTCGGATATAACAGTTATTGACGTAGTAGACTATCATTGCGAAAGAGCCTATTGGCTATTTGCAGAAAGTATTCGTCGACAAGTCGACAACAGACAACAGCGCTCCAGGATAAGTTCTGTTGCACCAATGGCGCGACAAACTATAGGTTACAACGAACTAGGCTACAACTAGGTTGCAAGAGACTATAGATGCCACAACCATCTAGGCAGCAACAAACTAAGCTACAACAGACAAGGCTACAACAAACTAATGGACCAATGGAAGCAATGGAACAATGAAACTAATAGAAACAAAAACAAGACTACACTGGTAAGACATTGTATTGAAACGTAGCCTACAATGATTCAACCAGGACCCTCTCTCTTATTTTCAACGATGCTTCCTCTATAAGCATTGTAAAACATGGTTAGCCTCGCTCTATGCCTAGCAACAGGAAGTGACCGAGAATGTGCAGCAGCCAGGGTGTCGCCTAGTAATGAGGAATAAAGCGAATCGTGAGTGGTATCACTGCACAGTAATGAGGAATAAAGAGAATCGTGAGTGGTATCACTGCACAGTAATGAGGAATAAAGAGAATCGTGAGTGGTATCACTGCTGGGAGAGACGCTGCCATGAGCGCAGGAACAAGAGGCCAGCCTACGGGATACACACGAGACAGGGTCACAGAACTTTCTCCAATGAGAGGAGACTCCACAAAGACAAACTGAAGAACGAGTATCAAAGGAAGTCTTTGTCAATACAAGGCATCACACAGAATGTTGCCAGGACACAAGGGTCAATAGGACAGGCATTCTACTGACATCAAAGATTCACACTGGTTCTAAATAGAACGATGGTGAAAAGACAGCCTTCAGGTAACTAGTCTAAAACTTGACAGCGCATTAGCGAATAAGCAATCAAATTTACCTTAATCCACGCTACATGCCCCGTGCTACATGCCCCGTGCTACATGCCCCGTGCTACATGCCCCGTGCTACATGCCCCGTGCTACATGCCCCGTGCTTGGGAAGAAAGGACTTAGCGGCGGCGGCGCTTTGAGACGTGATTAGAGCATTGACGAAAGGCCATGCATGAGGCTGAGCGCGGACGTGTTTAAAACTAACAGGACTGAATTTAGTATAAGCCTGAACCAGCACGGATTACTAACACTACATCAAACGATATATATATTTTTATAGTAATACTATAGAAATATATTATACCTCCTAATATTTGTAATTAGTTGCTATTAGTTGCTATACATGTATACGCGTCATACTATAATTTAATCTTAGTACACGTGTCTCATTCTTGACAAGTCAGAGTCGACATGGATTGGATATAGCAATTTGTTTCTGATACCAACGCCATATCTATATACTCCGGCCTTGAAAAACTCAATTATCTTTTTCCTCTGCTACGCACATGAGGACAAAAAGCAATCTTCAGATGCTATCACAATACTGAGTGAAATGTAGCGACTATATGAGTCTCTGAAGTGTCACGTTAAATATTCCAAATGTGGTGCCATGTTGCGTAAAATGTGATTTAAAAATTGCTTGCTCCGCAAGAAGCTAGGTAATTTTCTTTTCAAAAAATGCGAGTCTTTAAAATTCAGTACGCTATCGCCTAGGCATCTTTATATCGATATGTTTTTGCCCTTAAAATCCTTTCCAACACCTATCTGACATTATGCACAGACCTAAAACGTGTGCATGCGTCCAGGAAGGCTGGGCATCATTAGTCCAGCCTTCACACTTGCTCGCCCACAAGCATCAATCATCAGCGCTATGGGAGATGAGCCCCAACGATAATAACTGTATCGAGCGCACTCTCTAGCGCCAACAACATTCGTCATTCTTCAACCAATAACCACCGAGAAGTATTGGAGCGAGACAGCCGCGGAACAATTATTATATCGAAACGGAGATAGAACAGCTCTACGGAACATTCAAGGGTAGACGATAGCCTGATACAGAAACACACCCGCCCGTGTCAAATCATTTATCAGGCAGAATGGAGAAGAGAATACAGCAGAATGGAAAAACACAGCAGACTATGAGTACAAATCGGGACACAGGTTCGGTACAAATCGGGACACTGAGCCTCTGTTTGTCTCCTCCCCTCCCCTCCCTTCTCAATGCTTCACTTTTATATGCAAAATAAAAGTGTGAATATATATGGAAAGGATCTGAAACTAAATTTGGCAGTCTGAAAAAGCACTCTGGTTTCAAGAAAATAACAGCGCGACAATGAGTAATTCCACAATCTGGCATATAAACCCATAATCTGACACAATAAAGACATGCAAGGATAATCTGCCACAAGAAAGACCTGATACGCATAATCTGGTACAAGAACAACACCATAGCATAATCTGGCACAACGTCATAATCTTCCATACTCGTCAGCGCGCTCATCAATGATAACAGGCTACCCGCTAGATATGAATGTATGTATGTATGTATGTATATCGAACTTGTACCGCACCAAAAATATGTCATTGAAACAGAGATGGAAAAAGCACAATTTTCTTGAATTGTAGATGTGGGAACATGACACGAAACATAGATATGGAACACATAGACACGGAACATAGATATGAAACAGCTACATGTATTATAGGGGCATGGATAGAGCAGAGCTTACGTTGTTCTGCGAGCTGGATCTCTTTGCGTCCTGCCGCCGCCTGTCCGAGGTCACGTACACAAAAGTCACTGAACCCACTCGCGGTCGTCTGAATGAAACAGGACACCAGACTAACTGATTTAACGAGGAAGGACACCATGACACGTTTAATGAGGAAGAACACCAGATTAACAGATTTACTGAGGCAGGACACTAGACTAACTGATCTACGAAAGGACACCAGACTATAACACTTTCAATGAGGAAGAACACCAGATTAACAGATTTAACAAGAAAGAACACCAGACTAACTGATTTAATGAGGAAGGACATCAGACTATAAACAGGACACCAGATTTAATGAGAGATCTAAGGAGGAAGGGCTCTAGACTAAGAGATTGAACAAAGCAGCTACATCGGTTTAATCAAATCAAAAAGGAAAAGTAGTAGAAAGTACACTTACAAAAAATTATAATAACTTTTGTACCGAGTACGTATAAAAGTAATTTTATACGTACTCGGTACAAAAGTTATGATGCATAGTATATCGAGTAAAAATAATAATACATAAAATAAAACATATAATGTCAATATCTATGTTATATATCAAACAACCATTCTTGTATTTAATTTCAGACAGAGACCAAAACGAATGCCAAAACGGGCTGTAAACTCATTATTATAATTTCGTTTTGCTTTACCAGATTAACCCGACAACGCTAGTAGAAATATCTTTTTTTCTTGTACACCTACTTAGTCAAGTGTATCACGGCCAAGGCCTTTGAATATAGAATCTCTGCATCCCTTTTTAGATGAAGGAATCTGCTTCACTTTGACTACTTCTCTCATCACTCACACGCCTGCTTCTTCAGATCTTTAAACGTTGAGTGTTGCAGGCTACACTTAGCCCTGGCGAACAGAAGTAGCACTGAGCATTAACCACAGACGCAACAACCTATATAACAGGAAACAAGCACTGGTACCTGTCTTTTATCTCTCGGCTGTACATCATCGTCCTCTGCAGAGCTCGAGTAGGGAGCTGCAACGAACCAACAGCAGAATAAAGAATGTTTCTTACGTCTGCCATCAATAACATTCAGAACCATGGCCTTTGTTAGCGTATACAGGCCCCACTATATGTTCTGCCTTGATGGTGAATAAACGATTTATATATAATGTATCCTATGTAGCTTACAGCGCAATCACTCAAATAAATCTTTCAAAGCGGAAGGAATAAGACAGCCGTGAAGTCAAGGTGATTACTCTGGATGATCCTGATCAGGCGAACTTCATTAAATCATTGAATCATTCTTCACACGCGATCATTCAGCTCGAACAGAAATGTTAAATCAATGAATGATCATACTGCACGCGTGTGATAATTAGTTTCGAAACACACACACACACTCCGCCTTCAATCCGCACCATCAGATTATCCTGCGACTCTCAGCACGCAGAGAAGCTACAGTTCGAGATGCCCTCGATGCAAATCAAGTTCACAAGCAGCGCAAATTGATCCGCGGCCGGAAAAAACAATACTTTTAAAATTACCCCATCAGTTTTGTCGAATGTAAGCAAATAACGACAGCAAATTGGTCTATTTATCAACCTATAAAATCACCCGACTCTCACGTTGTCCAGGGTCAGTATTATAACGGGCACAATCACATACTGTGATATACACGTGTGCCCCATATGCAGTTGTTGACGTCTATTTGATTTTGATAAATGCATCCATGCAGCCAACATTAGCACCCATACAGACAGCAGGACCACTGCCTGTATTATAGGATGAATACCTTATACATCTACATTGTGCATTGCACCAACGCACTGACCACACGGCAGTCCACAGTCTGTATACAGAAATGCCTCAGTGCTCAAGTGGCCCCCGCTCGCTCCTCAGTACTCAAGTGGCCCCCGCTCGCTCCTCAGTACTCAAGTGGCCCCCGCTCGCTCCTCTCCTAAAATATTACCGATCGACTTTGTTGTGACTGCCGCGGTCGTTCGCGCTCGGCCTATATACTGCGCGTTTAAAATCAGCCTCGGCTCAGCTCCAGAACTAATCCAGTTGGAAACGAACAGCGAGGAAATGAGGAAAATAAAGCTGTAAGCTAATTTCACATATAGCCAGCCCACTGTTCTCAACCTGCTTCCGAAAGAGGCTCTATAGCCTCTTATACACAGGCATTACACGCTTATACACACACACATACAGTGTATATCTGTGTATAGGAGGCTATATAGCCTCTTTTTGTGGTAATGAACACAAATTTTGTGAAGACATACATCGCACATTTTGAAACAGGCATATGACGCACACACATTTTGAAGCAAATTTGGATCGAAAAGGAAAGTGTTTCATGCACGACCGCGGCAAAAAATTATATTAGGTGGGCAGTTTCCATTTTTGCTGCTTTTGGCTTCGCTGCATGATGTATATTTTCACCTTTTTTACAATCCGCTTCATATGCGCAACAGATTAGACCCAAGCCTAAGTGTCACCGCTTACCCACGCTCCTCAATGCTAATTCAATTTTAACTACAAAAGGTGTGTGAGCCATACATGTCCATCCTAATCCCAGCTCCCATTTATCCCGACACCACGGATCCCCGTGACACCGGATCAAGTGCAGCAGCGACAGTCCCGAGAGATGGAAAGGATGGAAGGGATGGAAGAGATGGAAGGGATGGAAGGGATGGAAGGGCGGAGGAGATGGAAGCGGCGCCGCCCGGACTCACTGGCTGTGGACGCGTAGAGGATTAATGGCTCGTGGAGTCAGAAAGGGCAACAAACCCCAGCGGAGCCGTCAAGATATAGCGGGGGGGCGGGGTGCGGTCATTCCGCGTTTGCTGCCGCTACTGCATGTACAATATATAAGGCGTGCATGTATAGGTCTGGCAATATATTCATTATGATCTATATAGGCGTATTTAGATCTCAAAATTGTGAAATAAACGCTTAAATCAGAAAAGAAGCGGCTTGTGCAAAAGCAGTGCTGTTTGATTGGAAATTGGCGTTCAATGCGCTATTTATACTGCATGCTCATTCAACACTTGAATACACAGAATAGGCCTAGGCTTACAAGATAGCCATCTAGCTTACAACACCTGTTTAACACGCATCAAAATGTCGCGATATCAAAATATTGCATAAAATTAAATATCTGCGCGCATGCTGGAGTTTCCTTGATCACGATGTGCACAACGCCGAATCTAGGTAGAAAGCTCCATAACTTCGAAACCAGTCAAATCCTTCAAAGTGATTCTAGATGTTCAGCTCGGCTCACTTGGCTCCCGTCTGACAGGATGAAAGCCGGACGCGCGTCAACCAATCGTCACCTAACTCGGTTAAATGCAACGCACGCCTGTCGCTGGGTGGCGGACCAGCTTCACAGCGGACATTACTGCATGGACGTGCCATCGGGTCCTGTGCCACTGCGATAAGGGCCGCTATAGGTCCAAGCGGACCGACACTCTCTCCAGTTCCCTTCGCAGTTCTGCATTGGCCATTATACCAACCCGCGCATAGTTTTATTTTTTAGAATTGTTCGTTAAATTCATCCAAAACCTAACCAAATACCTTAATCAAGCCTAACTAAATACCTTAATCTGGCCCTAAAACAAAAGTAGGATATCATCCCAAGCACAGACCAGACGCGTACCATTCATATTATGAGCGCGTCCCTAAACAACCGGAAAAACAAACAACAAACAACTAGGATATCATATATAAACCGTTTAATGTACTACCAGCCAACTTGAGCGCTGCATCCTGCATGTCGCACTCACAGTTGAGTGCATACAAAATGTAAACATTCTAATGCAGAGCATCTCGATCATGCCATTGCTGTATTTATTATAAAATATAATTAGATTTAAATCAATTTCTGACAAATATAAAAATAGAACTGCTGCGGAACTGTATAGCGGGTCGGTCCTTTGGCCCCCTTCAGTCCAAACACATTGTCAGCACCAAAAGAAATAGCAGACAGGCTCACCAAAATCACCATGCAATCACCATGCAGATGAAACAAGCGTCACACACAGGGCAAGGCAACTGCGATAATCTCTGATTTAGTTTTTTAAGGATTGAACTCTCGTCCGGAAGGAACATAGGCCCAAATTAGAGTCAACCAAATTCACGATCGGGGAGGGGGAGAGTAAGTTGAGAACACATCTCACGCACGACGCACATCGGGAGGAAGGTAGGAGGGATCAGATAATTAGTTGGGAGTTTGTCTCCCCCTAACCCCACCTTCGTGAGGTTTCTTGCGTGAGTTCAGTATTGGTACATGAAGGCACAAATCACACAACATTTTGGAGTTGGTAGCATAAATTTAATATTGCAAGATTGTGCCTCTCTCATAATTTTTATGGCAACATTAGGCCAATTTATTGGCCTATCTTGGCCTATATGAAAATTTATCATTTTTGTCAAATGGGCCTAGGCGAGCGCTAGACCGCTAGGGCCCACCAAACTCAGTATATTTGTGATAAAACACAGGGATGGTGCGCACAAATGCAAGCCGTTGATGGATGAAGGCTATGGGACTGAAATGAAGCTATTGCTAGCGCCATGCTGTGCACGTATAGGATGCATGGCTAAGCCTGTACGCACGCTATACATTTCCTGAAATCAATCATCTTTTCAGAAACTGTAGAAGCCTCAACGTTTAGCAACGGTAACAGTCAAGTTTTGTGTTACATATAGCCAGCCGTATGCAGTGGTTCATAGTTGGTCGACGCTTATGCTTAAGGATAATTATGGAAAGCTCAGCAGCTGGTGAATTGAGAGAAATTTGATTCATTCACCTCCGATGTTATGATCAACTTTAAGTGATGAAGCCAACATGCATTAAAGGCTACATGTATGTAGCCTACCTGTATGTATAGGCATTATGTATGCATTGAGTCACTTTCTTCACATACAATGGCGTAACCTGTATTGCACAATATTGCACAAACCCAATCATATACCTATTTCAATTTAAGGAGTGCTCCGCATAATCGAATTCTAATATGTGAAATATATGCTACGCCTAAAGTCATGTGTTGTGAATAGTGTCGCTCTGAGCTATATGTGAGTTCTCTACTTTCTTCACGTTTTCATCTTAAACACTTTATAACGAAGAACGTCTATTTCGTTAACCATGCCCAGCTAGCTCAACTTGACCAACAATTGCAAGACTGGTCATCGATTTCCAACCGCTGGCGCTAGTTGACGGGTTAGTCCTTAGACGCGCGCGTACCCTCAGGGCTGCGAGGTTGGACTAGTGACCGACTCATCATTATAGGGCGGCAGTAGTATGAGCTCAGGCCCTCGGGGCCAATACCGAGCCGTGTTTTCTTTTGTGCTTCTTTTAACCTCGACGCTACACTGGTCAGTGACGCCATTGTGCCGCCCAAGGCAAACACAGCATTACACATGTACGTTGTATATGTGTACATGTACGTTGTACATGTATAGCTTTGTCACGCGGTATTAGCACGTGGTACAAGGTCACGGTATATGGTTTGAGGTCATTATAGGCCTAATCATTTTTATAAAATAGTGAAATAAAACAAATTACGAAAAAGATCCAGACAAAAAACAAATAATTTTTCAAAGTTCATCAATCGATGTATCTACTATCAGGCCAGGACCATCGACTTTAGGGTCAATTGCTCTTCTCTTTCATAGTGTTAAATCTTAAATTGAAATGAAACTTTAAATATCTTTCTTTATTAGGTTGCCGGGAAAGGCTATTTCAACACTCGAATCTTTCATCACTTCAGATTTCCTATAAATCAAAGACATTAATGCTAAACCCTTCTTCGTGATCGTTAATAGACCATTACTCACGCACTATTATTAATTATTCACTTATATCCTGGCACTATTATTAATTATTCGCTTATTTCCTGGCACTACTATTAATTATTCGCTTATTTCCTGGCACTATTATTAATTATTCGCTTATTTCCTGGCCCGCCTCAATCGGTTCTCAATTGTTAACCGCTGCCTATCTAGATCAATAGAAAAATCAATATAGCTGCAAGCAGGCGTTAAGTACTACGTCGACTTGGGTGTACGTTAGATTAATATCCATGGCAGCCGTGGCGAACAAAGAATGCTAAATGTCATGGATTATTCACGTGTAGATCTACCAGGCTGTACGTAACAGGCGAGGGTCGGCGATCAACTGATGCAGGCCAGCCCTCGGATGCAAGGTACAACACAAATAACAAATCAATCACAACATAGGCCCAATGTTGTTTCTATAACGCGCTTAAGTCTATATCGACTATAATTAATTATACACCTATATTAATATTCACTGCAGCGGGGCTATACACGCGTTACTCTAATTCCCCAGTGCGTGCACAAGTCGGCCATGCGCATCAGCCTATATATTTACACATTGCGTATAGATGCTGTAGGCTTCATCAGATTTTTGCCTGCCGCATCCGCATGCATTATCCTTTTGCTGAGATGTCAGTTGTCTGTTGATATTCGAACATTCTTTCTCAAATCGAAGCGCCCATATGATCATCTAAGGCAAACCTACATATGGCAATTTATGACAACTATTGCGCAGTCGAGACTACAGGCCATACAGGCAAATTAATCTGTTCTGCCGCATTCGACCGCCTACAAACGACATTTTGACGTCTGCAATGAAATGAGCGTCGTGCCTTTGAATTTGTGAAAGCGACTCGAGCGCAGGAGAAGAGCGGCCTTGATTGACAGCAGCTGTAGCCTAAGTGGCCGACACTCTATCAAGCTTGGAACTGAATGGATGAACGGATGCAGGAACTGAGCTGTCTGACCGAAGCACGGCTACAGTCCAGCAGCGCCTTTATAAATGATGTTTCTGGTTTATTGACCCATTAAATATTTTGTTCTACTCCAGTTATTCTCGCCCGTTATGCAGTATACTAGCTTACATGCATGCGGAGAGCTATGCTGTGGCAGCAACAGGCAGCAAAAGGTTGACTTCGTTTGTAAATAAGCCCTATCCTATTAAGTAAGACCATCCTTCAATAACCGCATGCATGCAGCTGCTATTTCAAATTCAACACGATAACGCTTCCCTCTGTATTATTCTTCAAAGCGCAGAAGACAAGTAACGTAATAGTTTAACATGTTAAATTGTACACGGAACTGTTACAGCATGTTAATAAGAGATAATATCAATGGGCAGTAATAACAAATAAATCCATCACAATCAAACATTCAAAACGACTGCATTATACTTCCAAGCAGCAAACATGGCTCAATCATAGCTTCAGCTGCCAACTCGCAGTAAATAGCCTAACAGTATAACTATCTAACAGCAACTAGGTTAACTGCACATATATTTCTGGGAGCCAAGGCGGCAAAACTCACATCCAGACTCTGCGCTGACGACGCTCGCGCGCCGGGTGCAGAGGGCCGGCAGGCCGGCGAGCGACTTGGGCAGCTTGGCGACGCTGCTGCGGCGGCGCTGCTTCTTCTTGAACTCTAAAGCCTCCTCCTCCTGCTGCTTCTCCGACTGGGCGGCCTCGTCCCCGCCCGCGTCCTCCAGCGCGTCGCTGAAGTGCGCATGACGCTGCCGCTCGCTCGCCATCGCTACGACCAGTCATATATATACCATTGAATCAATATGGAGTATCCCTAGATTCTGGGTATCTACTAAGTTAAGAATATCCCCAGATTGCTTTTTAAATAAAAATATCCCCAGCTCCCATTATCTAATGCGCCAATTTGTTAAAAATATCCCAATATATCAGAGGATTTAGTTTGAAATCTGATCCCTAAATCACTCACATTTATATCACTAAATCAAGTGATATATCCATAGCAGCGGCATGACTGGCTCTGACTGTATGTAGGCGACTAAAACCTATAGCCTCCTGGAGTACATCTTGCCGCAAACTAAGATTAAATATAATACACCTACCCTACACAAGTCCTATGTTTAAGATCAAGCAGGTATCCCTGCAAGCTAAAATCCATATCCATACAAAATGTGTCTATATGATGGCTATTAAAGCATGTAAATAAAACGCAATATCAACAATGAAATTCATCCGTCATACATTCAAAACGATTACATATATATAGTTCGAATAAAGATCCGCAAACATAATCTCAATCATAATCCATGTGCAGTTTGTGACTGTTAGCATTATACCCACGTGTTGACATATATAACGCAGCACGCAGCTGAGATACAATAGTCTACAATTCAATGACCTGCAGATCTACCTGTAATTTTCAGTTTCAATGCACGATCGTTGGCTATAATGTCTATGCCGAGGGAGGCCACTATTCTAGCAGCAGCGCCGGAGATAATCCAAAACTTACTACGATTCAAATTCCAATCGAACACCATGGAACAAAACTATTATAGGCCTACTATTACTCCACTGAGAGCTGTAATATGAGCGAATCCCTGCAGGATGCTCCGGTGCTGCACGCAGCTGCGTTCAATCGTTTCGCGAATCAATCGGTTCCCATGCAAACGGCGCGTCAGTGGCTGCAGCCACTGCTAACAAGGTCACCTTCAGAAAGCTGCAGCCAATAGAAGCGCGCGTAACACACGTTTAATGGACCTAAGCAGTGTCGGCCCCGGCCGGGGCCCAGCATGGGGCTCAGGAGTTCAAGCTCCCCTTGATAATTTGAAGACTTTCTTAAAGAATTAGACAATCGTGGTGATGCCCTAAAATCTTTTTAATTTACTTCAGCGCGTCAAATAATTTTACAAGAACCTTTGCGGGTTGCAAACTTGCCACTGCGACAACCACCCCCCCCCTCTCCTCCCACGGGCCCGCTTGTAATTTCTTGGCCCTCTTAAATATTTCAGAACGCTCCCCTCCAATTAATTTTGTTTTGTCTACCAGTTTAGGCTACACTGTACACATGCCTAGAATTATATGATGTGTTGCTAGGCTATGCAACAGAGCTGACCAGAAGAATTGCGCACTCCAATTTTAACTCCCCCTCGGCGGTCGTCAATTTCTGCCTGCATTATAAATGGAAAAATGTGCGTTCAAAATTGTTCATAATGACGAGAAATAACCATTTCACGCACACAAATGATCGGTGAGGACTGAGGAGGGAAAACTCACCTCTCCAAAACACCCCTCCAAACCAAAAATAATTTTAAAACAAAAGTTCATAATGATCACATGATTATTTACGAGCTTAATATTATGTTAGTCGATGAGAAGCCCCCCTCATACGAGGGGGGGGGTTGGTGGTAAGCTGAAGACAGCAACTATAGATCAAACTCTACATGTATCTAGGTCAACTCACCGATAGCTGCTCGCATCTCCAGAACTCATCGTTCCACTGCGGTCGTCCCGTCGTGCTCCAGCTGACATGGTGCCTGCCGGAAATGGATTCGTATCCGGTCAGAGTGCATCGAGTCCACGAACGCGACTTTAATGGAAACAGCGAACCAATTATCCACGGATTCATCCGGACCGCACGGGGATGCTCGGGAATCGACGAGTAGTCTCTCTCTCTACTGTGGGGGCCTAATATAAAACAGAAGTATATAAAATAGTTAATGAACTTGAAGGGATTGGGGAGGAAGAGTTCTTCGAGAGAAGAAGAGAAGTTAATGAGAAAATTAATGCAAATTTTTAGAAAAAAGGTTCAGATTGGACACAGGAAAATATTTTGTTAGAAACAGAGCTGTGGATGAGTGGAATCAACTTACCGATAGCGTAATCCAGGCAACAAGCGTTAATGCCTTCAAAGGCAAGCTTGATTGCTTCCTGAGTGGAATCAGGGGATTGAAATAAGCACTTTTAAAGCAGCAATGCTTTTTCCCCATTTGAGCCGTCAGCGAAGTCGGGGGAGAAGGGGCCTCGGGGAGGCGACAAGGTAAACAAGGTAAACAAGGTAATCGGCCGAATTCTCACCGTGTAATAGTTTATTATTTAATACCAATATATCCTATTTGCGCAAAAACATTCAAAAATCGCTTTGGGTATGGCTTATGGCTTATGAAAGTTATTCTCACAGATCTGCAGATCTTCCACAATCAATAGGCTAAATCAGAATCACATCATTTCTAGATTTTTTCTTCAGTAGTCCTTTGCAAACTATAGGCTACATAATTGACACTAGGCCGATACTATTTTAAATCACAATTTACTATATATCACTTTTACTATTTTAAATCACCAAGTCAAAGTTAAAAATAGAACTTAGTTAAAGTCCAAATTTAAAAATTCCGCCCACTTGTTTATCTTCGTGCTTCGCGCAGCACGGGGAGAAAACAGTGTTGCCAATATTTCTAGGTTGAATTCTCGTGCAAAATAAACTAAAAAGTATAGCTTTTCACAAATTTAAAATTAGCGTCTAGGCACTTGCTAATAATCTTTTTTCAACATGACATCGTACGCTTTTTCTTTAAAAACGGCTTGAAACGAATGCAAACACAAGAAAAACACCGAAAAACAACGGTTTTTTCTTTTGTCTCAAACAAAACACTGGAGGGGGGAG
>JAQIWG010002782.1:0-19474 GCA_034695025.1 Chamaedrilus cognettii | reverse complement strand
GCGAGCTTTCTCGCATTCACTGAGTGTGATTCTCGCTTAGTTCCACTGAGAAGCAGCACGCGCGAGTTCTCGCACACGAAACTCCTTCTCAGCATCTTCTCGTAGTAGCGACGATACAAGCGACTAACGAACGGCAACGTCTCGAGCGTCATGTTGAGGCCCCAGACCCTGTGCACAGGGTTGCCAGATTTTCGTCAGTCAAATAAGGGACACAAAAAATTTGTCAGGGTTTTATTTTATCATTACATTAACTGCAGGCCCATTAAGCTTAAATTACGCACACTAGGCCTACGCGTATTAATTGTTAGCAATCACGATCTCCATCGATCATTCATGACTATAATCGCACATTAAAAAAAGGCAATTGAAATAAAATATATATATTATTGAACGTTGAACGTAACGCCGAGTAAAATGTTTTGGGGGTATGGAACTAACTGCGCGAGCGAAGCAAGCAAAAGAAAAATTGCTTCTTCTAATTATTTTCGTCTACATGTGCGAGTCTCACATGTAGAGCAGGGGGACAGAGTACCTCAGCAAGGAGGGGGGGCAATGCCTCTCCTGCCCCACCCCTCCCCCCCGCATTCTAGCAATCAACAAAGAATGACAGTCTTGTTACATTTTGGCATTAAAATTAAAGCCTTGGCCCAAAACACAGACAATTTTCGTCTCTAATGGCCTTCATAAGGGACAAGGAACAAATGGCCTCAAATAAGGGACGTCCCTTAAAATAAGGGACGTCTGGCAACCCTACCGATGCAGCAGCGTAATCTTGACGATCACTTCGTCGCTGCTGCTGGCGCGACCCATTGAGTTGGAGAAGACAGCGATGAGAACGTTCACGAGTAGAATTCCGACGAGCGTTGCGAAGACAAAGTGGTCGATGAAGAGTATCGGACGATCTATGACATTGCCACAGTGGTTTCAAAATTTCTGACGCAGCGATCACCGAAAAAAAAATATTATACATACAAGATAGGTCGACCCACATATTCGTCGATGAACACAATTTTCAGAAACTCAACACTGCAATGTTGTCTAAAATGACACACTGGATTTTGGAAAAAAATAAATTCAGCATTGTAGTAAGCTGGCCTATGTTGGTTTATAAGTACTAAAACGAGGGGGCACAATAATTCTGAATCAAAGTTTCAACTTCGCGCAGAAGAGTTATTGGTTTCTACTCGAGCCCTAAAGGCCGGTTGCAAGACTTCGATTTGAAGTGCGATTTTATTTTGTAGTCCGAATTAACCAATCAGATTATTCGATACAATTCTTTCAAATATTTTCATCGGATAATTCGGACTTCGAAATAAAATCGCACTTCAAATCGAAGTCTAGCGACCGGTAGCTAGTTTTTGAAACGCAAAAAAAATATTTTCTGACACAAGACCGCAACCAACAGTTGGCCTAATGCATGAGCTACATCGTATAGCCCTGTAGATATAGAGTAGGCTGCTCGCTATTAAGTTGCAATATACTGAGCGACATGTACATGCATCTCGAGATTCTCTCAAGAGGAAGGCTTCTCAATCAGTTGATCTGCATTTGCGTCTAATGTCATTATGCGAGATTCGACACGATGCAAACCCGATCTCAGGATCTAGAGGTCTATACTGGATACGGACCATTCGCTACCAGTGAATGATATAGTTTTATTGGCGATCCTGCGGTTACGCAGTAACGCTGAATTTTACCATGATGAAGTCGCCATTTACCCAAATTAGCTAAATTCACCATGCAAAAAATTTTCAATAATAAATTGACGATGGCGAATTTGCCATGCTATTATCTTATCAAGAGCGCACTAATATCAAATCTGACATCGTGTTCTCAAAGCTCCGTCCGCATCTCACAAAAATAGGCAAGGGGTCGATTTTGACCCCTTACGGTCCTCACCCTCTCAGTTCATTCTATCGAAATCATTTATTTTTAATGAAATGTTGAAATGGCTTTCGATCCTGATGGACAGAGGGCATCAAAATGTACCCCCCCCCCCCCTCAGTTCGTTTGGCCCGAAAACTATTTATTTAAACACAGAAAGCCTGAAGGCTGGCCATTAAATAGCATTTCATGTCCTAGTCATTTTTGAAATACACTGTCACTGCCCCCCCCCCCTCCCACGGATAACAAAAAGACAAATCCAAATCCCATCGTCCCTACTCCCCGTCCTCCCCCGCTAGCGACTTTTGCAGTAAGACAAAAATCAAAGTACGGCACGACAATTATAACAATTAAAACGCACTGTTAAGAATGGCATCAAAATCAAAACCATTGAACATTAACCCCGTACCTAAGATGTCACAGAAAAACAATATTGAATAAAAAAGCAACGAACTTAGTTTAATTGTGACATTTATGTTCGCCATCTCCGGGGTTTCCACATACAATGCGCTGTCTACGACGGATGTTGTCGTCGTTTTCAGGAGTATACCGTCGTCAGGAGTATACCGTAGTGGTCATCGATTCTGTGTCGAAGTACAGCACCTAAGAAACCAGCGGACACCCAGTAACCAGTACGGATGACCGCTGGTTTCTTAAGGTGACAAACGCTGGAATCATCCGCCCCTTTCCTTTTTTGACCCCTTTCACATCGAAGACCTGATCCTGCAATACAGATTCTTTCTTAGGTAATGTCGTTGAGTTACAGAATGTCGAAAAGGCTTTTTGGATAAATTTATGTGGAGTCCATTTGGCTGCGGAGTCTATGAAAGAGAAATAGAGAGCGCAACGGAAAGGTTTTGAAAAGAATAGTCTTTTTTTTGCCTCCCGATAGTAAGTATCCCGATACTGCACGGGATGGAAAAAATCTCTGTCGGCATCCCGCTACTCCTCCCGCCCCGCGCTCGTTAGTTTTATTCGAACAGGTAAGGTGTCAGTCGGACTGCAAAATCTGACATTTTCTGAAGACATGGGACTTTTCGTGGAGACAATAGAATTCCTATAATAATAATGCCTGTCTATTAAACACTACAACTTTGCAACACTGCCGTTAACACAACAATTTGATTTTAATAACATTAAAAGTGTTGATATTGTGATATTGTTAATTTGACTGTGTTTTGATGCACTGCGTTTTAAAAATGGCGGTTCATTAAGTGTAGTAGCGTACTCGATGCCTTCAAGCCGCTATTTCGGTCATTTGCTATTTTTATTTGATTTTTTTGTGCTGTGACTGAAATAACATCAATCGATCCAAAAAAACAATGAATAAAGTTAAAAGAACGGGCACAGGTCTATACCAACGTGTCTTTTCCCCGGTCCCAAAGGCAATGGAAGTGTACCACTGCTCAGGCTACTGCAGTCTCGCACGGTCCGGCATGCGCGAGTTCTTTGATAAAAAATCCTTGACAGACACGTGCAAGTTTACAGACGCAGAACTTCACAGTCTCTGATATAAGAGCGGCTTTGACGGTTATCGAAATAGGGCACACGTTAGGCTTATGGAAATCTTGTTTAGACTAGGCCTAGTGAAACGCAAGACTGGCGCCAGGCCTGCAATAATGCAGTATAGTTGTATAGGGGTACTCGCGTATAGCCTAATACACGAGTACACGCTAACTAGCAACAAGTTAGTATGGTTTCCTAAAAATTTATTCAAAATAACGATAGTTAGTTATATCGTGGTAATAGGGATCTCATAAACACATTAGATTCCTTGCGTCGGCATGTCGGCATGTCGGCAAGCGAACAACCATCATCGCCTAGGAAACTAATCTATAACGTCACGTCTTATACACTGATGCGTTTTTGTACCGATGTAGGGTTGCAGTTGTACATGTAATTGCTCCAATGCGATAGTCTACATTATACGCCTACTTCTCAAGAAGTAGTGCCGCCACGTCCACGCTGATTATTGCCCAGTATTTCAGGCTGTTGGGTCCTTCGGTAGCAGCCTCGTTAAGGTGCATCCATGCAGCCGCACGGACCAATTGGCAACAGTATCTGTATTCGGACCGTATTGCTGGGACTGTGTTACAGCCTTGGCAGCGGTCTTCAGCAATGCGCATGACTACTTAACAGCGGTTTTTCTAGCGTCCACGGTGCAGGCCAGTCAGCCGTGTTAAGCTGCAAACTACATTTTGGCACCATATTAGCACAACTTGACCGCTACAACTTGACCGCACACGGCAGCCGTGTTGTAACCACATAGCAACGTTGTTGCATACTATATTGCAGCTATGTTGTAACCACGTGGCAGACATTATGGTAACTACATGGCAGAACGTTCGTCATGTTGTAACGTTAACGTCATGTTGTAACTTTTGAACGTTCTTCATGTCGTAAGCACATGGCAACCGTGTTCAAACAATTTGAAAACCGTGTTGTAACCACTTGGCAACCACGCTGCATCACATGGCAGCCATATTACAACCGCATGGCAGCCATGTTGTATTCCCTTGGCGTGCACCTAGTTCACTCGTGCAGGTAGAAGGGCCAGTACACGAGGTTGAACACAAAGAACATGGCCGGGAACAGCACCCTCGACGCCACGTCCACCTTGAGGGCTCGGCTGTATCTCGCCCCGCCCCCTGACGGGACCTGACGGGGGGGACGCAGGACCCGGGTCCGCCAGCGCCTCCCGGCCGGGGGCGCCTCGCGGCAGCAGAGGCAGCGCCACCAAGCCTCGTCCCCCGAGGAAACCCACTGCGAGGCCCCGTCGTGCTCATCCGGGCCGACCAGCGGGGGGCCCCCGCGGTGGTTGCCGAGGGGCCCGTGGGCCGGGGAGTAGAGGGGTCCGTGGGCCGGGGAGTAAAGGGGCCCATGGGCAGGGGAGTAGAGGGGCCCATGCGCTGGGGAGTAGTCGCAGCCAATATGTGTCTCGTCGGCTGAGGAGGGAACGTTTGTCAGCGGAATCATCTCCTGAACAGATTGTATTGAATTGAAAATGCGTCATATCGGTAAATCGGCAAAATAATCGAGATTCGTGCATTTCTTTTTTGAACCAAGAAAGCGAATAAATTTTCGCTTAGCAAAAGTGGCAATTGTAATGTAGACAAGGGAAGAAATGTACAGGTACGTCATTGTATGCTACTTGACGGTTCCATCAAATATTCGTTAGTGTACTCGTTAGTGTATTAGTTCGTGTAGTCAGTTCTTGCTCTCTTCTTTCAAAATATAGATTTTTGATGTTGGGTTTGCAAGTCAAAGATGCCTTTAACGTGGGAAAGGTATCAAAGCACTCATTACTCATTGTAATGATTTTCAAGAAGAAATTTTTGAATTTCTTCAAAGATTTCATTCAGCACCGTTTATGAGATGTTGAAGTTAAGATAATTATTTTTATTCACATTCCGTGTTAAGGCTTATGATCATATAAAGCACTGCCAATTGCCAATCTAGTTCACAGGCTACAATCACGTACCTGGATTTCAGCGAATCCCTTCGGCTTGCTTGACTTACGCCTCAGCACTCGGTAGGGGGAATAGTTGGAGTTGACAACCGTCTCCTGCATATTTTAACACATCCACAAACGCCCAGAGTCAGCATTGTTCAGCCATGTGGATCAAGGAATTTATCAACAATTTTGTTTCAAGATTTTTTGACAGATAAAAGCCACAAACATACCAATTACATTAAAATTTTAAAACATTCAAGATCCAGTAGCAGTTCTCGGGAGAGAAAGCAGGGTATTTGGGTGGGTTTAGAGCGTGTCAAGCCCCCCCCCCCCCCAGTTAATTTAAGCCAAATTCACTAAAGTCTTCAATTGATGTTATAAGGTGACGATTTGAGAGGGTCAAGGCTCCCTATCTAGGTTTACCGGCCCCCAGTTAAAATTTAGGTGAGTCCTTTTAAGTTATCTTTCATTTGGTGATGGAAGTCTGTGAAATCCTTGCTTCTTGTAAAAATTAATATAGAAGAGGTGTTAAGAATACCATTCCCTACTGCCCTTCGTAAATTACGTACATAAAAAGCAAAAATTCTCGACCTGTTTGTTCGACCTAAGCGATGTGAACGATCCGCCCTCAGACCCCTCCCCCCCCCCGGCGGCCCCTCCAGGAGTCAGGCCCTGCTGCCCCCCGGCACCCCCCGCGCGGCCCGCCTGGGCGCCCGCCCGCGTGAGGCGCAGCTTCTCGCGCCTGGCGAGCACGTTGACGACCGAGTACTCAATGAACGAGCCGAAGACGAAGACGAGGCATGTCGCCATCCAGACGTCGATCGCCTTCGTGATCGAGACAGCCTGCAGGGCGCGCAGAGGGAACAACAGTGGAAAAGGAACGCGGAGGGAGGAGAACAAGGGAAGGAACGCAGAGGATAGAAAGCAAAGAAAGGAATGCAGTCTTTAATAATCTATCGTTCATGGACTCACGATAGTTACCGGACTAAAATTCACCTGGGAGAGGTTTTGCGAAAAAATGTCAGGCCTTAGCCAGGTCAGAAAGCAAATCCTAGAAGTTTTTACAAACTTTTATACGATTTTATAGGATTTTGTCATTCCTAGTTTACAAATTGAAAGAATTCTTTGTAAACATAACAAAGAAATTCCAAACTATCTTTTATGCCAAATCGTTCATATCAACCCATTACATTGAAGTACAAGCATGCAATTTGGTCTTGTGATTGGCAGAGCACGACCTACATACGAGGACGGATCCAGGAGGGGGATGAGGAGATGCATCACCCCCCCCCACCAGGCTCTAGCATAAATACATTTTCGTGGTAATAAAAAAGTTGACAACACATTTGCAGATGTAACAATGAGCGGTGTCAAAAAATGCATGTGTTGGATAGAGTTGGATCGATCGACTTGATATGGCGCACAAAAAGTTCTGTCAGCACCCCCCCCCCCCCCCCGTTCATGAGTTCGTTGTACAAAGCTGTAGATATTCACCATCCCCCCCTCCCACTAACGAATCCTGGATCCGTCTCTGCCTACACATACATGTACATGCACATCTGGGTCGGGTTCAGTCAATAGCCGTTGGTATCTGCCTGCATTACCAGTGCGTGAAAATATCCAGCATCTGTTTCAAGATGGATGAACCAGGGTAAATTTTAAGCAAAATCAAGCCCTTCATAATGCACATATCAACTACAACAATGCTACAACCATGCATGTATGTCAATGCTATATATCAACAAGAACGCATTTATGAGAACAAATTAGCTGTGCCGTCTAACTACGCGTGGCAGTTTCTAAGCAGTTTGCACCTAAAAACTCAACATGTACGGTACTTTAATTTTTTCTTCCAAAATTTTTATCGCATCGGCGAGTACCGGCATGCCGCGCAGGTGTCCGGAGCTCTGGGTCGTGATGGTGAGCATTGTGAGGATCCCGAGGGAGATCCGGGCCGGGACGGCGTCCAAGTCGATCCAGAAGGACACCCAGGAGAGGAGGACGACGAGCAGGCTCGGCAGGAATGTGGAGAGCACGTAGGCGCGCAGGCGCCGATCGAGGTGGAAGTGGGCGCGCAGGCATGGAAAGGAACCTGGAGTAAGAACAGAGACGAGTCGCCGCATCGCGACTAACGAGTAAGTTGCGTTGGCAGCGGAGCTCAGCTATAGGAGGGAAATGGCCTAGCCTATCTGTATTATTTGTCCAGGGGCCCCCGAGTTCCTAGTTGCGCCACTGAAGGGAAGGGACCCAAAGAGTGAGGAACCAAGAATGGAACGTGGAGGGTGGAGGACAAATGAATGAAGCGGGAGAGTGGAAGGCAACGGAAGGAACGTAGAGGGTGAAGACCAATGGGAGGAACGTGGAGGGTGGAGGACAAGGGAAGGAACGCAGAGGGTGGAGACCAATTGGAGGAACGTGGAGGGTGGAGAACAAGGGAAGAACGTGATGAGTGAAGAACAAGGGAAGGAACGTGGACGGTGGAGGACAAGGGAAGGGACGTAGAATGTCGAGACCAATTGGAGGAACGTGAAGGGTGAAGGACAAGGAAGGAACGTGACGGGTGAGGAACAGGGGAAGGAGTATGGAGGGTGGAGAAGTGGGAGTAAGGAAAGATAAATGATTTGAAAATTAGAAAAGATAAATGAGAAAATAGAAGAATGAGTGAGAGGAAAGAGTGTCAGGAATAAGGGACCTGGAGCGTAAAGAACAAGGGAAGGGTCGGAAAACTAATCAGTTATATTTATTGATATAAATTATAATTTTAAAATAACTAAAGAGATTGAAACACATCAAATAACTCGGGAGATTGAAACACAACAACAATTCTTGATAATGTTGAAGGTCAGAAATTAATCAATAAAGTCGGTGCAGAAGGTATCAGATCAGCAAGGAATTGCGCCTGGAACAAAATATGAAAGAAAATTTGACAAGAAATTGTTTGTTGTATTGTATGTGCCCTGAACATCAATCATTTTAACGAATGCATACCTTGGCTGCAAGAAAACGAAGTGAGGACTAAATAGATTTAATTAATACCTTCAAACCCCTGTTCTTTTGACTGCACTTTCACTTGGCACAGCAGTCTGCTGATATTGTGCTTTGTGCACAAACATCAATTCACGTTATTAAATTTTCTCGGTCGCATCAGGCAACAACTGATACAGAAGGAAGCTTGTTTGTATTTGCTTGGAATCCAATATGGCGACGTGTACGGCTGAGCAATTGTAACCCATCTGGTGTCAGCATGATGAGAGATTGCCATCATGCTTCACAATAAAAATTGTGCCGTGGCTCGCTTTGTCATGTAAACTGAAGGTCCTATCACATGATTTTAAAATAAATTTATTTTAATCCTGCAACAGGTGTCACAGTCTAAAGGCACACAATGAAAAAAATGAGTGCAGTTAAAATGCATTCCTTAAAAGCGTAACGAAAATGTCTGTCTTCAATGGCTCCTAGGCATGAATTGAATTGAAGAATTGAATTGAATTGAAATTTCTTCAAAATAGATCAGATGCATTCAGTGAGCCCTGTGGGTAAAATGCCTTCCAAATTTTAATCACAAATTTGCATCACTCTTGACGTCGGGCCTGTGCCCAGCACGTCTATTTCCTCAAAGGCTATAACTGAATGAAAGTGAGAGTTATAAGCGGGGTTCTTAATCGAGACCACATCCTTGAGACCGAGACCGACACCAGACCCTGGAGACCGAGACCGCGTTTTTGATTATTTTAAGCAAATTACTATTAGCCCTTGAATATTTTAAACGAAATATTTTAAACGAATGAAATGAATCCAAACAAACGTTCAAGCGTCAGACGTCATTGAAAATTGAAACAGCGCGCGCTGATCTATAATTAACTTGCTCATTAATTTAAATACAAACTTCTGGATCTTTAAAAATTCCTTGCTAAGGAACTTATAAACTATGAAAATGCCGTCGTAAAATCAATAATCATGCATACTTTCACAAAGTTGCAATCGAACTTGTGTTACCGTAATGTCTCTAGAGGTCTTGAGACTCGAGACCAAAGTCACGAGACCGATACCTTTTGGTCGAGACCGAAATCGAGACCAGGACGCCCCGAGACTGAGACCATGTTTTTCGGTCTCGTCACCGAGACCAAGATCGAGACTTAACAACCCTGGTTATAAGTAGCAATGGTAGCCAGTATAATTTTACGAATTAATTTCACTAACAATCATTATTATTTTTCAAACCAAAGAACTTGGCCTATATTAATATATTATTTATGAAACCTTTTCACTGATACTGAGTCTTATATACATTGTTCAAAATTTTAAATTGTATATAGGCTAGCCGATAATAATAGTTTCAAATTCTTAATAATACAGCTACAATTCGTTATCGAACCGGTTGAATAAACAATACTGCAATTCTCCTCTTCCACAGCCATTTTTCCTTCTTTCTCCTTTTTACATCCTCCATCAGTGACATCTTTATTCTTATTTACCATCTTCCTTGCCATCCTAAAGAATTTTTCCTTCTCATCCTCTTTATCCAGGGCTTCCCCCCACCTTTTCCTTTCAGCTTCTTTTAATTCGCCGATGACTCTCCGAGCCGTGTTCTTTGCCTTCTCGTATGCTAACTTATCTTCCTCAGCTTTCCCTTTATCCCCTCCTTCCTTCGACTTCTGCCGTATACTGTATAGCTTGTTTTTCTCTTCCACCACCATCTGGCACTCATGGTTCCATCACCAGGTCTCTTCATGCCTTGGTGATCCTTTCGTTTTGCCACACACCTCTTCCGCTACTCCCAGCAAACAATTCTTCATCTCCTTCCACACTGCTTCGACATTCTGTTCAATCTTATAAGACCCACTTTGATTCCCTGTCTTGAACTTTCGATATAAATTCTCTCTATACATCTGCCTCTTTTAGCCGCCACACTTTACACTTTGGGGTGTAGGCCATTTTCTTTTCTGCACGAGCCTTCAACCTGATGTACATACCATCAGGTTGTGCTGTGGTATGCAAGGCACATTCCTGATGATCTTCACATCTCTTATCATCGGTCGATCCCTTTGTGTTACCATCACGTAATCTTCTACCATGCGACATCCACCTAACTCATACGACACTTTCTTAGAGTCTTCTTTGTCAAACCATGTATTCATCACTGCCATTTTCCCGCATCAGCAGACTAGCAACATCTCGCCTTCTATGTTTCGACTACCAAAACCCTTTCCTCCATGAACTCCCTCAAAGAGCCTTTTCGCCAAAATGTCCGTTCAGGTCACTACACACTGCCACTATCTCGTTTTCCCTTATTTCAAGCAAGATTTTTTCTAGAGTTGCATAAAATTCCTCCTTTTTATCCATTGATCACCCAACTGTGGGGCATATACTGATACCACATTCAGAACCATCTTTCCCACCCTCATCCGCAGAACCATTTTCCTTTCATTCACTCTCTTCACTTCTATTACACTGCCAACCCACTTCTCCGCCATCATGATCCCCACGCCATGCACGCCGTCCTTATGTCCTTGCCAAAAAAAACTTATACCCTCCATACGTCCTTGCGCTTCTTCCCCTAAATCTCCTTTCCTGTAAGCAACACACGTCCAGTCTCCTGTCCTTCATCATCATTGCCATTTCCACACTCCTTTTTGCCATTGTACCCACATTCACTGTGCCAATCCTCAAGTCTACTTCTCCTCCACTCAGAACCCCGCCTTTGCCTTGTTCTTTGCCCGTCTCCCCGACCACCCCATCGACTCCTGCTGTAGCTGATTTCTTACCGCCGGCCAGCATTGCGCCAGTCGGCGCGCCTCTGGTTCGAGATCCACGCATCGGCGTAGCAAGTGGCAGGGTTATATTTCGTTGTAATCGTCTAATCATTGGTTTTGGAGAAATTTTTACGACCGGATGCCCTTCCTGTCGCCAACCCTCCCTATTTCTCCGGGCTTAGGACCGGCTCCGACTTAGCAGGATTGCTGAGCCAGAGGACATATAGTCATATAGTGATTATTATATACAGTTTCTGCACTATGCTTACTAACTACTTATTGTTATTATCGACATCAATCATCTTACTTCTCGCTAACGATAACAAAGCGAGAAGTAAGATGTTTGATGTCGATAATAGCAATAAGTATTTAGTAAGCATAGCGCAGAAACTGTATATCATAATCACTATAAACTTTTATATCACAGTGAAATAAGTAGCATTAGTAGGCTGTAGCTGTATGTATGTATTTTTAAGATATGAAACTGTGTCTGGAAATAATAATTTTGAACTTCATTATGGAGAGTTCATCTCCATGCAGTTTGTATTGTATGTGTGTATGTATATTGCACTTGTAATGTACCAAAAATTTGTCATGCAAACGGAGATGGAAAAAATATCATTTGCTTGAATCGTAGGTGCGAGAGCTGAGCACGTAGGCCTACCAGTGCTGTTGATGTTTTGGCTGCAGACCATGTGGGTGACGTGCTTGAGCTTGTACTCGGGCAAGCTTATGAGGGGGTTGACCTCCACGGCCACCGCGTCCGTCCGCCACAGAAAAACTAGGTCATCGGTCGTGTATGCGTCTGCAGCAAGGAACTTAAAATAACAAGAAATAAATATTCAATAAATAAAAATAAGAAAAACGCACTTTAACTCCATAGTCTACAATCAGACACTCTAAGCCGCGCACAGATTTCAGAGACGCCGAGTACAAAAATTGAACGTCGCACAGCAAAATTTTGGCCGTCGACTGTTTAGAACAGATGAAGCAAATGGTGACTTTGAAAAACATACGTTATTTTGTTTATTATGTTTTTCAACGCTTCATAATGTTATTGCAATACATTAATGAAACCTATTCGAGAAGAATAAATTCTTTTCATATAAATATCGCATGAAAAAGGCACGCGGCAAAAAGTTAAAAAGTGTAGAAAATACGCTCGAGAACTTTACATTCATAATCCCACCCGGCAGAGTGGCACTCACAGGAGCCGAACTCGATCTTGCATGTCTGATTGTCCATGGGGTACTTGTTGAGGATCATGTCGCAGGCGAGGGTGAGCGTGAGGCGCTGGCTGTAGAGAATCGTCCCGTCCGGGGACAGACGTATGAGTCTGTTGGGCACTGTGATGGAGTGGAACATGCCTGCCTGCAACAAGTTGTCACAAAATTGTGTCACCTTTCCCTGCTGCCTGCAAAAGGTAGCCTATAATATCCAGCAAAATCTGCGCACTCTAGAAGGGCATAAACTCAGCTGAAGTACAGAATTCAAGCGAGATAACAAACCTGAAAAGGGCGTAACTCACCCAGTTGAGTCCAGCCAGAGCAGTGATACCATTGGACCAAACTGGAATATACCTAGATTCAAGGTATCTCAGCCAAAAAAATGCCCAGTTTGCAATTTTAGACAAAATAATACCCAGCTCCTTCTTATGAGCTCCTTCTCCAGCTTGAGCTCCTTATGACACATGTTATGGAATGTGCCATTTTATAAAAAAATATCCAGAAATCTGAGCATTTCTTTTAAAATCAGATCCCTAAATCACCAAATATCCCAAAATCTCGAGATAAATACCTAGCGCTGGCATCACTGAGTCAGAGCATGGATGGCGGAGTGCAGATTGGCTTAGCCTACATACTGGGGTCGACTGAACTAACCTCATTTTTTGTCACCTAATCTGTAAATGTCCAAGTTTTCACACAGGTTTAGACGTTTGCGCCCTGATGAGGACTGCTGGAGCTGGGCTTTTGTGGCCGGATGACCTTCCTGACGCCAACCAAATAAATAATTATCTGGCATGGGTTTAGCAGCTATCGACACTTGTGTGTTTAACAGCCTTGCTGAAAGGCCTATAACGCATGGTTTCATAGTTGCGGGGTAGAGACTTAAATCCAGGTCGTCTGGACTTTTAGTCCGATGCCCTAACCACTACACCACAGTGCCTCGCTAACTCGAAAAGAAGAAGCCTGCCTTGAGGTTGCGTATGAATACGTCGGGCGTCCACATGCGGTCGAACTGCTTGTGGTGCAGCGTCACGTTGCGAGTGTAGTTGAACGCGAGCCGCTCGTCGCGCCAGATCTGACGTAGGTAGAGCGTCGTCGAGTATTCCTGCGTGGCGCAACAAAGTAGTCCAGCGAATGAGCGTCAGGCATTATATTGCGCCACGCAACAAAGTAGACCCACTAAGCATAGTATGCCTGCGCCATGCAACGAAGTAATTCCATGAATCGTTAATGGGCCACGCAACAAAGTAGACCCACTGTGCATAGAATTCCTGCACTATGCAATGAAGTAGTCCCACGAAAGAGCGTCCTGCGTTAATGTGCCACACGACAAAGTAGACCCATTAAGCACAGTATTCGTGCATCATGCAACAAAGTAGTGCCAGGAATAGGTGTCAAGCATCAATACGCCGCTTAAGAAAGCAATCCCACTAAGTGTAATATTCCTGCGCCACGCAACAATGTAGTCCCACTAATGAAGCATCAAGTATTCCTGCTTCAGACAACAAAATAGTCCCACTAAGCGTAGTTTTCTTGTGCCAGGTAATAAGTAGCTCACCGAGCGTTCTGGTAGACGATGCAGCAACTGCAAGCTATTTTTTATGCGACCCTTTCAAGAAAAATGTGTCAAAAAAGCTCAAAATATCAGACTAGCAAAATTTATTGCTTCATGAAGAGAAACACTATTATGCAAGACAGTTTTAATTGCATTTCTTCAAACTAATTCATAAATTTGACCCCGCTAGGATAGAGAGAAGTTTGCAAATAGGAAAAAAAATCAATAAATGCGTGTTCGCATGACGATTGTAAAGAACTGTCGGGATCTCGAATTAATCATTACATTATACCAACTCTTAATAAGAAATATAAACGATTGATCCGCTCTAAAATTGAAATCGGTGCAAATAGCCCCATGTGAAGGCGCGAGCTTCCTACCATTCTCATCTCACTGATCGAACTGATGTCGTTGACGTTAATGTTGATGAAGACTTTCAGAGGTTCACCTGCGTCAACAAATTAGAACTTAATTCCATTTAATCTCTCTCTCTCTCCAATGCACTGCCAAACAGCAGATCCCTCGCATCCAACGTCTCCACACCTGGCGGTTCTCCACCTTTCTCTTCATGTTTTCATACGATTTTCTGTCCAGTATCTCGTCTATCATTCCCACTCTCTTTGTTCCCCTCGTCCTCTTGCCATCCATTCTTCCCTCCAGTAATTCTCTCATCAATCCCTCCCCTCTCACTACGTGCCCAATCCAGTTTTTTTCTCTCTGCACAATGATGTTCAGTTGCACTCTTTTTTTCCGAACTCTCGTCAACACCTCTTCATTTGTTCTTTTCTCTCTCCAGCTAATTTTCTCCATTCTCCTCCAAACCCACATCTCAAAGGCCTCTATTCCTTTTCTATCCTCTTTTCCGAATGCCCACGTCTCGGCCGCATATAGTGCCACCGACCACACAACTGCTTTCACGATCCTCTTCTTCACTTTTCTACTCATACCTCTAGTCAACAATTCCTGTTTCTGTCGTCGATATAGAATTGAATATCTAGAGATAAGTGGGGTTACCATATGCACAACAGCGTTCAAAAGAATGTAATAAAGTAATATGTGAAGCTACTGTTTTAAAGTGGCTTCAATTTTAAGAGGCCGTTATTTGATAGAGGTTGATCATTTACGATCAAAGGCGGCGCGAAGTGGGGGGAGGGGGTCATTCAGGTATCCATGAAGCAGAATTGTCGGTGATGTTAAGAACCAACAGAAAAGCAATCAGCGCTGTTAAAAGTTGCCTCACAAAAAAAACATTGTTTTTGACATTGTAAGTTTAGATATAAAAAATCTCAGTCCATGATTTGAAAAGTTACAGTAATGTTTCTTGCAAGTATCATGGAGTAGAATAGAAGCAATATCTGACATAATAATGCTGGTAATACATGGATCAAGTCTGTACTTCATACATCAAGTTGCTGCCTGTCTTACTGGTGTCAGCTCCGGGTCTTGCTCGACTGTTGTAACGCGGTTCGTTGAACAGTTCCTCAACCAACTCTGAAATAGCCTTCGACTCCCTACAAGAAATCGAATCGAATCTAAAATGTAGAATAAGATTAATACCTATATATTAATTTGACATATTATTGCTTGGATTCCCCCCAAAAAATTGATACCATATAGTGCTAATTTTTGTTAATGACTAAATTACAGCGGTCTACAGCATTAATATGAAATATTTGTAGCAGCATGTTTTTTTACATTACAACATTATAATATGGGCCCAAGTACCCTGCTTTTTACGTTTTAACCATGTCTCACCATACCGCCTAAAAAAGTAAATTTCTACATTAACAATCCAGTTTTTACCGCAATGCCCTAGTATAGTGAAGCCTATAGACCATGTGGGCCTCGGCCTCACGCCAACATCGTCTCAATTAAAAAGTGACTTAGAACGAAAATTTTTACCCGGGTACCGTTCCGTACAAAAATATCTGAACTGCGCTCCATCCTGAACCACAGGATGAGAACCGCGCTTTGTACCGTACCGCTAAGAGTAAAATACACGCCCCTATCCAAACTCAAATGCAAAGAATTTTATTGAATTGTTAATGTTCTCATTGATTTTTGATATTTTCACAGATAAACTGTGCTCTTGAATCACAATTTTTCTAATCCTAACTATTAACATGAATAGTTAAAAAAATTTGGGATTATTATTCACTTTCAATTTTTATATTTCTGTACTGAGGTAAGAAACGGAGCATCTTACGACTCGTACCGCGGATTCCCGCGGGTACGGCAAACCGGAACCTCGGTTCGCAACCGCCGAATCAATTTTCAAACTGCGCACCGCGGAGGAACCGCGGTACGGTACCCCGCACCGCTGAACGCTGTGTTACTCTCAAGTCTAAACTACACTCGTTACTCCGAGTAATGGTCGGCCTAATTGCAAAGCTTCTGTCACTGACAAGGGAATCTTTTTGCATTTGCGTAAATCCGCAAATCCGTTGAATCCTCCGCAGCCTAGGAGCGCAGCTTTAAGTTTGCACGCAGCTGCGATATATAGGGTTGCCAGACGTCCCTTATATTTCAGGCCATGTGTCCCTTAAAGGACACCGATTGTCTCTTATTTGTGCCCATGGCTAAATTGTTATCATGTATTTGTAGAAACCTCAAATATAAGTCGACTTAAATATAGCTTTTACCAATAAATTTGTACGTGAACAATCCTTTACACTTCACTAATCGTGCGTAAATTTCGTTTTAAAATATATAAATATAATGCGAATGAATTAAATCCTGCTGAATTTCTGTTACGCCTATCCCTCATTTAAAAGAAAAAAATCTGGCAACCCTATTGCGGCAGATCGTGAAGGATCTATACGCAAAGGGGCAGTGTAAGGCCAAAATAACTGTCGTAGCAACACAATGTAACTAAGAAATGAAATGATAAACCTAATGTAATAGCCTCTATATTAAACAAAACGCTAATAACTTCACGGACTTTGATCAAATATGTAATGCTTTTCGACAATCGTAAGACTGTGTGGAATTGACCATGTAGGTTGCAGCCTAGGATTCGTTTTGTAGGATTGACTGCAAGATGGTCTCTCCGCAGCGACGACAGGTTGCGGAGACGCTGCTTACGCGCAAGTGGAAGTGGGCCCATACACTGACATGAATGATGTGCGTGTTATTTTGAACTACGTGCGTTTCCCACAGCGCCAGTTCTGCTTACCAAAAGTGGCCCACTTGGCACTCGCATTCGCTGCTCGGCTCCAATCGAGCGAGTCGGACTTCTTACCCATTTAAAGTTTGAGAATAGGTTGAGGTATAAGCGAATGATGATGCAGACAGTGTGAAAGCAACACGAGCCTGTCAGCGCAGACGGCGACCACGGCGAGCAGAAGACGAAGAAGAGGAAGAAGAACGTGCAGTCTCACACCCATTCTGACAGTCAGCAAGCAAGAAGCGCCAGAATCATTCCAGCCGGGTGAGTCGCTGGTACATGTAGGTCATATCCAGACCACGGAGAAGCTGTGGACGAGTCGAGCTTGAATCCGGCGCGGCAAAGGAGGGACACTTCTGAAACGAGTCGGACTGAACCGCAGCACGTGGAGGGGTGTCAGACGATCTGGCTGATCGATGCTAGTCGGCGGCTAGACCGGATGTCAAGGAGTCTACAACACATTTCAGCGCGACGTTGTTTGCATTGTCAGACAAATTTGAAAAATTGAATTTAATTAACATCGCCCAGTGTCTAGGAATAAAGATTGCGAATGCCGCACGTACAAATATGTTTGAATCAGAGTGGTTCATGGGTCAATTTTTCATGATCCGATCCGACCCGCCATGAGTTTGACCTGACCCACTCTGACCCACGTCAACAGGCTGAAATGTTGACCCGACCCGACCCACCAGTAAGTTGAGCTGACCCGTGGACTAGCCGGCAGACCCAATAATTGTTTTTGAGAAGTTCTACGGAAAACTTCTAAAATGTTTGTTATATTCATCTATATAAATGTGATGAGATTCAACTTCAGATGGCTAAATAATTATATAATTCTCAATTCAAAACTGTAGTTGTATAATAATAGTTGTAAATATCATAAGTGGAAAACGCATCATATAAAATCACCCGACATGACCCATTCAAATCGTGACCCGACCCGACGTAGAACAGCTACTGCAAAACGTTACCAGACCCGACCCACGCTGACCCGACCCGACCCGCGGGTCGACCCGACCCATGGACAACTCTGATGCATATGAATGCAGTTGTATTTCATGCACAAAAGCACAAATTAAAACCTCAGTTTTGATCAAATGTAAATTGCATGAAAAGGGAGATCAAATTTAAAGCCCTCGCGACACCGGTTCCCATAAAATACATTTAAACACCACGCAATACGATCGAATTTTCAATAAAATAAATAAACATTTTAAAGGCTACAGTGTAGAACTATACATGGTAATTTTAAATCCAATAAAATTATTACATGTATTAAAATATTGCCAATGAACTGCGGAAAAATCGACCCTTCATCAATTTTGTTATTCGCAAACCATATGAGCAGCTCCGTATTGTATAAAACACAAAACATGTAAGTCGATAACTGCTTTTTGCCGTTTTTGATTTCCATTTCCAGTTCGAATTTCAGTACGCGTGACTTTCTTGTTTTGGTAGAAAGTTATTAGTTTAATTCTCGCTGCTAGCCGATGCGGTCTATAATCGATAGTAATCAAGCGGCAGTCTGCCTAAGATCTCAGATGAGCGCTGCATGTGCCTCGTTCTTGTATCTGTGTGCGCCCATTGTCAGACGCGCGCAGTGTCAGACTGCGGCCTCTCTTCATCAATCTTGTACAAGCAGCAGCGCCCTCTCACTCTGCTACCTATTACTATTCTTTCAATCAAGCGCATCATCCGGACACCGGCTTCGTCTCTCTTTTCTTGAGAGTTTAATGGCCGTGTGTTTGTAACGAAGACTATTACAATCCGGTTCAGTGCCTAGGCCTCGGCTTTGCAAAGCAAAGAACCGCTCCTCCTCTTTAGTCCATGGTTTTACGACGTCACGACAATTCGTTGTTCCCCGGCTTGCAGGGGACCGCCGGCTAGATGTGCATAGTGCAGCACGCGTTAAATAGAGCGGCAAGTTTATCATAGTCTGCTTACGAACTCACGTCGGTGTAGGCCTAATTACGCTACCGTCAGATCGTCTGCATACGTGTAGCCTAAGCTCCACTGACAAGCATCACCTCACCATACTTGACATTCGTTCTCCAAATGGCCGTCGCTCAATCAGTTTTGCTACACCTACAATTTGGAACTCACCTCTCCGACTACGCTCCTGTTCAAACCTCCCTTTGTTTCTTTCCAGTCTGAATACGCATCCCCCCCCACCACTGCCACTCGTGAAATTTGTTCATTTTGAAAATTGTGGCCGCGACCTGATCTCCACAATCGTACTTCCCCCCCCCCCCGGGCCGCCACCCCCCCCCCCGCCCTCCCACCAGCTGTGATTTACCGTAATGAGAAACCATTGTTTCTGGCTCCGGCTCTTATACCGCCAGACTCAGTTTAGACACTTAAGCCCAAGATACACGGGACGATGGGAGCTACGATCATTCCCAGGATCGTTCATGTGAACCATCGTGGAAGCCATCG
>JAQIWG010002781.1:0-19474 GCA_034695025.1 Chamaedrilus cognettii | reverse complement strand
TCTTATGCAGCTGTGTTAAGGTTGACTAACTTTGTTTTCTATTGTGGAAGCATTCTCTTGGTGTCTAGTGTAGATGTGAGTTTTCAAGAGTTTCGATGCAATATTTCTAGAAGTGATAAATCATAGCAACCCCTAAATATTGTCCGATTTCCATAATTTTTTTTTAAATGCATCTAATATTGGGTGGAACAAAGGCAGCCTTGTGGAGAATCAAATCTAATACTTTTACAAAAATGAATCACCCTAGTGTACATTAGATAATGGGGGTACTTCCACCACTTGAGGACAAATCCGAAAGCAACGAACTACTTGACACCATAAATTTCAGTATCGAGTAGATACGTCGCTACCTGAATGAAGTTAAACAAAAACGTCCTCTGGACCTGATGGTCTCCCAACTATTATTTTCAATCAATTAGCATCAAAACTTGCACAGCCTCTAGTCATTATATATAATCTCATCATGCAAACTGATCAAGTGCCTGAAATTTTGAGAAGGGCCACAGTTGTCCCAATATTTAAAAAGGGAGTTTCATCAAATCCTAAAGACTACAGGCCAATTTCACTCACATGTGCTGGGTGTAAAATTTTTGAAACCGCAATTAAAAGCACACTTCTTCTTTTTCTGCAGAAAAAAAAGTTAATATCACAAAACCAGCACGGATTCAGATCAAAACATTCAACATGCCTTAACCTTTTAGAATGTTTGAACGACTGGATGAAAAATTTGGATTCTAAATTGAACACCTTTGTAGCGCACATAGATTTTGCACGTGCGTTCGACAGTGTGCCATTACCGAAACTGATATATAAATTTTAAAATACTGGTATTAGTTGTAAATAGCTTGCATGTTTACAATCAATGCTTTTAACAGATCTCATCAAGTGAAGGTCGAAGATTCTTTTTCTAATTTTAAATCAATTACGAGCGGTGTTGTTCAAGGAAGTGTCCTCGGATCAATTCTGTTCATATTCTATATAAACGACCCAACTGAAGCGGTCGTACCACCCTCGATCCCTATATTATATGCTGACGATCTAAAAGTGTATTGCTCCGATAAAAACGACATTGAAGGAAAACATTTTAAAGAAATGCTATCAAATGTCACAAGTTGGGCAGATACATGGCAACTTACCATTTCAAATGAAAAATCAAAATGGCTCATAATCAGTAATAAGAAGCAAAATTCAGTTCCTAGAGAATTTAAGTTTGAGCTAGCCGGAGCAGCTCTCCCAAGAGTCCTGGATGTGCTCGACCTTGGAATCAATTTTACATCGCAACAAAAATTTGTTGACCATATTTCCATTGTTATTACGAAAGCAAAACAAAGACTTTTTCTACTCCAAAAATTTTTCCTGTCTAAAAATCCAAGAACATTAATCATGGACTTCAAAACATATATCATTCCGATACTGGAATACTGCTCACCAGTTTCTAATCCAAGCAATATTAGTGAAGTGCGCCGACTGGAATCGGTGCAGCGCATGTGCACCAAGCGGTTAATTGAGTTTGAAGGATTAAATTATCTTGAACGTCTTGAGAGAGCCGGACTTTGTACTTTAGAACTTAGGCCTCTGCTCGCTAATCTGTGTTTGTGCTACAACATTCTACACAATAGCATTGACACCCGTCAGTAAATTTTTGGAAATAGACTTCTCATGCCATAATACTAGAGGTCATAAATGGAAATTTAAAAGTTATGTGTCATGATTGGACTCTCGCCTACACTTTTTTTCCCAAAGAATTATAAATCCACAAAATTCCTTGCCTTCAGAAACTGTGGAAGCCACATCGACCGCTGTATTCCGATCAAAACTCATATCTAATTCACTTGATCAGTTTTTAATCATAAAAGACTTTTAAAAGAAAAATCTTTGAATCTATGCGCCAAAGGCTACATGTCATGCCATATCTTTGATCTAGTGTAAGTTTTTACATATTGATTTATGAATATATTACGATAAACCGATTTATGCTGATATTTTATGTGTAACTGTGGTAACACTGTATAATGCTCTATATAATGCTGCCTTTAATATTTAACCGTTTTTAAACTTTCACCTACACGTGACCTTCGCAGAGCAGCTAATTATGAAGCAAATGCGCCATGCACTGTAGCCTACATGACATCATACAATGACATGTGAGCGACACTGAATGGCACACGTTAGTCTGGCTGAGAGTGATCGCTCAGCGCCTGTGTGTCAGTATCTTAGACTTTCACGGTTTAAATCTCATACATTGTTATCGCTCAGACGTCCAAAATAAAATGCATTTGATTTGATTTGATATGATGTATCCTAGACAATCTTAAGCAATTCAACCTTCTCCTAAAGAAACACTTTAGAAAACTCCCCTCCATCTGACAGAAGACAAAATCTTCTCTAACATAATTAACCTCTATGCGATAGAGAGACATCGTGTCTAAAAACGAGAAGAGAACAGTAGAGATAGTGACAGGGTGACGAGCAGGCAGACAGACAGCCAGACAGACAGGCAGGCAGACTGCAGGCAGGCCGACAGGCAGATAGACAGGTCGACAGACAGGCAGCAGACAGACAGGCAGGCAGACAGGCAGGTAGACAAGCAGGCACACAGGCAGACAGATAGGCAAGCAGACAGGCAGGCAGGTAGGCAAGCCGGCAGGCAGTCAGACAGGCAGGCAGGCAGACAAGAAGACAAATAAGCACAGAGACATTGAGGTAGGGAGGGGAGAACTGACGGTCTGTTGAATGTGCTGCCAGGGCCCCCAGGCTGCATCAGGCGCGTTAACGCAGGGGCACGCTGCTTCTCGTCGGGGGAGGTCTTGCCTGACAGCGCGGGGGGCAGCAGGGGGGCGGTGCTGCCTGGGGGGGGGCGCGACTTGGCTGAGCGCTTAATGCGCTCGTCCAGCATGCTCTGATCTTTGTCACTGAGCTGCAGCATCACAGCACCACCTGTCACTGAGCTGTAGCACCACAGCACCAACTGTCACTGAGCTGTAGCACCACAGCACCAATTTTCACTGAGCTATAGCACCACAGCATCAGCGGTCACTGAGCTGTAGCATCACAGCACCAATGGTCACTGAGCTGTAACACCACAGCATCACCTGTCACTCAGCTGTAGAAACAGAGCACCAACTGTTACAGAGCTGTAGCAGCACCACAGCCATCACTGAGCTGATGCTTGAATACAACCTCCCCCAGCCAGCAGTGTGACCACTCACCGCACCGATGTGCGTGTACACAGCCTCCCGCAGCCAGCAGTGTGACCACTCACCGCACCGATGTGCCTGTACACAGCCTCCCCCAGCCAGCAGTGTGACCACTCACCGCGCCGACGTGTACACAGCCTCCCCCTGCAGTGTGACCACTCACCGCGTCTATGTGCCTGTACACAGCCTCCCCCAGCCGGCAGTATGACCACTCACCGCGCCGATGTGCTTGTACACAGCCTCCCCCAGCCAGCAGTGTGACCACTCACCGCGCCGATGTGCTTGTACACAGCCTCTCCCAGCAGCCCGTGCGCCACTACGATGGTGTTGAGTGCGGCAGAGCGCACCGAGTTATCCCGGTCACTGATCTGCTGCGCAATCTGCTTGAGCGCCACTGGCACTGACGGCTGACACACGTTGATGCCATGCTGCGCTATGAGGAACCCGAGCTCATCCAGGCACTCTGCACACATCCAGGCACTCTGCACACGTCCAGGCACTCTGCACACGTTCAGGCACTCTGCACACATCCAGGCACTCTGTACACATCCAGGCACACATCCAGAATTCCCCGAGTGAGTCGTATTAGGTGACTAAAGAAGGGGGGACGGTTATTTGCACCTCACTTTTAGTATTTGCTACTACACACGGTCCTTAAAACCTTAAACCAACCATCAAAATGATTGATGAAAATACACTCAAGTCTGACCTGTCCTCAACGAGGTGAGGATCATTCAAGTCTGATCTGTTCTCCGCTGAGTAACGATCACTCAAGTCTGACCTGTCCTCAGCTTGGCGTTCTTGGAGCGCACGCCCTCCATGATGAAGTTGAACATCTTGACCGGAGGGTGGACGCGACACAGCAGCTGCAGGATAGTGCGCACACCCTTGCGAATGTTGTCCTTCGGGTCTCCAAACTGTGCACACGACCAGCGCACACTAAACAACACACAACAGACACTGCATCTCACATCCACCACAGGCTGCACCACACAACCACTACATCTGCACCACACAGCTACCACACGCAGCACCACACACAACCACCACACACTGCATCACATGCAACCAGCAAATGCACAACCACCACCCACACACTGCACCACATGCAACCACCACTCACCGCATCACACACAACCACCATACAGTGTATCACACATCCACCACAACTACACCGCACATGACCACCGCACACTGCACCACACACAACCATCATACACTGCACTACACGCAGTATCACACGCAGCACCACACACCTCCTCCACACGCTGCAGCATGCACAACCATCACCATAGCATCTCCAAAAGCATCTCCATCTATCTCCAAAAGAGACTGTTTCACTGACAGTCAGGCTAGCCTGCTGCTGAGACAATGTGTGCAGACTGTTTCATTGACAGCTAGGCCAGCCTACTGATGAGGCAGGCTATGAAGACTGCCTCAGACCCAGCCGGGGTGTGCACCTTGTTGACGAGGCAAGGTATAGACTACAGCCAGCCAGCCAGCCCGCCCAGCTCAGCTTGACCCAGCAAAGCCCGGCCCTGCCCAGTCTGAGCGCGCACCTTGTTAACGAGGCAAGGTATAGACTAGAGGCATAGACTACAGCCAGCCAGCCTAGACCAACAAAACCCAGCCCAGCCCCGCCCAGCCGAGGCATGTACCTTGTTGACGAGGTAGGGTGTGAAGGCGGTCGCCTCAAGGTCGTGCATGTGGTAGCCCTCGTCAGCGAGCGTGCTCAGCACCACCTGCAGGTACTCGAGCTGCTTCATCAGCACCGTCGTGTTTGTGTCAAAGAAGCGCAGCGTCAGCCACTTGAGAATAAGGTCAAGGTTCGCGGCTGTCGACTCACTGCCCCCCTCACACACCTGAAACCCCACACCACCCCATACTGACCCCTCTAACTGACCTGAACCACCACACCACCCCATACTGACCCATACCCCCACACTTATCCATACCCCTACACCACCCCGTATTGACCCACACCCCTACACCCCTCTTACTGATCCACCACCCTCACATACCTGAAACCCCCACACCCCATTACTGCCCCCAACACCCTTCTAACTGACCTGAACCTCCACAATGCCCCTCACGAATCGAACCTAATAACTGACCTGCACCTCACACCCAAATGCTAAACCCACACCCACACACCCCCCTAATGGACCAAAACTCCCACAAAGGTCTCCCTTCTAACATACATCCCTCTAAATGACCTGAAGCCTCATTACCTCCCTTTACTAACCTGAACTCCCTCATCCCCCTTACTGTTTCATACACCTCTAACCTGAACCAACACACCCCCCTACCAGACCTGAACCCCCACACTTCGCTTACTGACCCTCACCCGTATACCCCTCTAACTGACCTAAACCATCATTGTAATTAACGTGTGGCCTGTGGGGCCAGTGTAATGTTAGAGGTTTCTCTGCGTGTTTTAGGAGCTTTATAGTTATAACTCTACGTTGTAGTGTTTGAAAGCATTCATGTCTCAAAATTATTAATGCTTCAACTACTGAGTGTAGTGCATTTTAATGCATTAATCTAAGCCAGGGGTGACCCAATGGCAGGGAGGAAAATTGGGGGGCCTAACCGTGCAAGGCGTTAGATAAATACAAAAACAAATTATTAAACAAGAGAAGCAACATGCGATATGCAACGAGAAACACAATCTGCACTGGTACAACAGTTCACACAGATATCTCCTCGTGTTTCATAAAGGTTAGTGGTTACCAACAAAGCAACTGATTAAATAAGGTGGTTACAAACGAGTGCTACAAAATACATCTACCCGGGAGAAAAGCCTAAACAGACGGTAGTAAGCAATGCACTTGAACTCTCAAATAACACTACGCTTTTCTCCCGAAAAGCCTAAACAGACCGTAGGTTATAATCTTTTCACAGAGAGGTTTACTTCAAAATAATGTAAAGAGGCTAAAAAGTATGATAGGTACTCTACTGTTCCCCATCAATTTCAGAGAGCTAAGAAAGTTAGAAAGTTACATGTATGACTAGACTTATAAAACATGAAAGTGTTACAAGGTTTCAGAACATATCTGACCTGTCTGCACGCTACAGCCAAGTAGCCAAGTTCATGGCTATTCTAACGTTCATATACTGTCTGGCAATGCCTCCACCGATCAGAAACCAACGCAGTGAAGGCAGCAAGCTTAAGTTTAAATCTCTACAAGGGATAATGACTGCTAACACGCGACCGTGTCGTGGCTTCTAAATGCAACACATAAAATAAAGCAGGGGGAGCATCTCAGCCCTAAATAAAATAAGCTGAACACAAAAAAGCTACATCTGACAATCATACCTACTCATACTGACTTGGACCTCTAGACGCCTCACACATCTTAACCATGCACCTTTTGAAGACCTACACCCCTCTTACAGATTGCAGACACACACCACTGTCACACTTTAAAGCATGCAGAGGGCCCTGAAGTCGTACTTAGATCAGAGTGTTGAGGACACTGACGTCTTATTTAGCTCAGAGTATTGAGGGCTCAGGTGAATTACTTTGATAAGGGTGTCGAGGGCCTTGATGTGGAACTTGAAGTCGACATGAAAGAACTGGTCAACGAGGGTCCTGTTGAAGGTCGGCTCCATCTGAGTCCTCAGCTGCTCTATGAACTCTGGGCGCGGCGCCGTGAAGTTCCACTTGAGCACCTGCACGCAATAACACTGCTCAATACTGGGAGGCTGGAGCAGAGAAACCTACATACACACCACTGCTGACATCTATACAAACAACTTTTTTTTTTTAGTTTAGGGACCGTGTGTAAGTCTATTTACAGTCCGATTCTGTGCAAGAGAGCCGGCACAGAACTGCTCCCCTTCCTTAGTCGCTTTTTACCACTCGCCGGGGAACTCTGGGCTGCAAGCCAATTCTTTGTTCCCCAGCCTGCAGGGGGTACACACAACTACTGCTCACATCTGCACACACAACCACTGCTCACACCTGCACAGTGAGACTGGATGAGACTGAGTGACACAAGATGGGACTGGGTGAGACTGGAAAGAAATGGTTGAGACTGGAATGGACTGCGTGAGACTGGAATGGAATAGGTCAGACTGGATGAGACTGGGTGGCTAGGACTGGGTGAGACTAGGCGAGACCCAGTGGCACTGGGTAAATTAGGTGAAACGAGATGTGATCAGGTGGCTAGGACTGGATGAGACTGAATGGAACTGGGTGAGACCCAGTGCGACTGGATGGGACTAAGAAAGACTGGAGCAACCTTCATTGTCTTCTCGTCCTTGAAGCGCTGCTCCTTGCCGTTGGACACCCTGAGGGGGGGCGACGTGTCCTCCTCCTCCCCCTTCTTTTTGCCCGCACCCCCAGCACCACCTGCGGCGCCACCCTGAACAACAGCCTACAAGTAACGGGAAGGCTGCAGCAAATGTTTCAGAGTGCTCCAACCAATGCACCAGAGGGCTAGAACTCAGGCATACAACCAGGTACAAAGAAACGAGGCTACATATGATACAAATTTTATGCGATGCCGGAGCCAGCAGTAAGGAGAGACATGTAGATTGTAGAAAGAGCTACCTTCTTGGCGCCAGTGCTGCAGCCAGCAGTAGGGATAGACGTGTACACAGAACTACCTTCTTAGCGCCGGTGTTTGAGCCAGCAGTAGGGATAGATGTGTACACAGAGCTACCTTCTTGGCGGCAGTGCTGGAGCCAGTAGTAGGGATAGATGTGTACAAGGAGCTACCTTCTTAGCACCGGTGCTTAAGCCAGCAGTAGGGGTAGATGTGTACACGGAGCTAGCGACCTTCAGGGCGGCAGAGTTGCAGCAAGCAGTAAGGATAGATGTGTACAAGAAGCTACCTTCTTAGCGCCAGTGCTGGAGAGAGCAGGCGCAGCAGACCCATTGATGACCTTGCTGCCCCCTCCACCTCCCACTCCGCCGCCCTTCACGGCCGCGCCCGACTTGCTCGAGCGCACGGAAGGGGCGCTGTCCTCGTCGTCCCCCTCAGGGGGGGGTTGGCTGATCGTTAATCCCTTGCTACCAGGCTTGCCCCCCGCCCCGCCAGACTTGATGACGGGCTGCACGGCGCGCGCGGGCTTGGCGGGGATGTTGGGCTTGATCAGCTCCAGGGCTTTGACAACGACGTCCTTGGAGGTTGGCTGTCAGACAGGGGAACAGGGAGGCCAGTCAACAAGCAGCAGGGGCGGAGCAGGATCAATTATCTGATGGGACTTTAGTCCAACCTCCTGGATCATGTCATGAAACATGTCCATAACCTGTCATGCCCATGAACCTATCATAACCTCCTGGTATCAGACAGGTTGACAAAAAAAACCAGCAAACCGGTACCACAACCATCGCTATAACCACAACCATTATCAAACCATCTTTCGCGAGGGGCACGTGGAGGGGCAATCAATTACTTGGGCAAACTTACCGCGAGGGGAGAACACAGTTATTCACGGCTTCAACATCTCCTTTTTCAGATTCCCCGGCACATGCCTCAATGAGCCAAAAAACAATTTGATCAAGTTAATATTTTACTTGGGGAGTTGAATATCGAAATCAAAGATAATATCGTTGTTGTCGAGGACCCGCAATGTTGAATGAACATTAGAAGTGAACCTGTGCGCAGTCAGCATCCATTGAGAGCTGCTGCATGCTGACAGCCCTGAGCATGACTTCACTGAAACAGGATAGTGACTCCTTGCTCAATGACCACATGAACCCTTACTTGCTTCAAAATGACCACATGAGCCCTTACTTGCTTCAAAATGACCACATGAACCCTTACTTGCTTCAAAATGACCACATGAACCCTTACTTGCTTCAAAATGACCACATGAACCCTTTCTTGCTTCAAAATGACCATATGACCCTTGCTTACAATGTACTTCCCACTGATGATATGACTCCTTGCGTATTTTCTACTCACCTGGGGTCTGTGTCTAAGAGTTTCCGTAACTTTAAGCCTAAACTTAATCCTGAAAAAGACTTGAAAAAACTTAAATCCAAATGCTGACCACCATGATGTCATCATTCTGTTTATTGCGAGTGGTGCAGTGGCGGTACGAAGTTTAAAATACCTAAGACAAAAAATTGCTTAAGACTTTCTTAAGAACTTCTTACGACTAAAATTTGCTTATGAAGTTTTGAGTAACAGGCCCCTGATGCTGAGTAGCAGCAGCAGCAGCAGTACCATGACACAGTGTGACCAGATGGCATCAGGTCATACTGTGTGGCAGCACGATCACTGTGCTCAGCATCATGCTGAGCAGCAGCAGCAGCAGTACCTGTGACCAGATGCTGAGTAGCAGCAGCAGCAGTACCATGGCACAGAGTGTGACCAGATGCTGAGTAGCAGCAGCCATACCTTAAGTTTGCCGGCGTGGCGCAGCATGGCCTCATAGCCGGTGAGGATGGTGAAGGGCAGCAGCGCGTCGTGCGCCCTCTTGCGTACGTCGGGGTTGCGGTCCTCCATGCATGCAAACAGCAGCGGCACGCACTCGTTGAATTCCACCGGCATCTTCTTCACTCCGCCCAGCTTCTCACTCAGCCAGCCGAGCAGCTGTGGGTCACATCACGTGTGTGTAACTGTGGGTCACATGACATGTGCGTCACTGGGTCACATTACACACGTGTCACCGTGGGTCATATTACACATGTGCCACTGTGTGTCACATGATACGTGTGTGACTCTAGTTCACATCACATGTATGTCACTGTGGATCACACTCACGACAGATACTTTCTAGAAACTCTCCACCATGCTAAGTTTAGTACTCCAAACAATGCAGCAAGGCCTGAGTACCCCAGCTCAGCAAAGGCCAAGTATCTGAATGCAGCAAGGGTTGAGTACCCCAGTGCAGCAAAGATTGAGTACCTCAGTGCAGCAAAGGTACCCCAGTGCAGCAAAGTTACCCCAGTGCAGCAAAGGTACCCTAGTACAGCAAAGGTACCCCAGTGCAGCAAGGGTTGAGTGCCCCAGTGTAGCAGGGTTCAGTACCCCAGTGCAACAAGGGTTGAGTACCCCAGTGCAACAAAGGTACACCAGCGCATCAAAGGTACCCTAGTGCAGCAAGGGTTGAGTACCTCGGTGCGCAGCAAGGGTTGAGTACCTCAGTGCGCAGCAGGGTTGAGCACCCTTGTGCACAGCAAGGGTTGAGTACCTCTGTATGCAGCAAGGGTTGAGTACCTCCGTGCGCAGCAAGGGTTGTGTACCTTGGTGCGCAGCATGGGTTGAGTACCTCAGTGCGCAGCAAGAGTTGAGTACTTTGGTAGCAAGGGTTGAGTACCTCGGAGCACAGCATGGGTTGAGTACCTCGGTGCGCAGCATGGGGTTCTCGTGCTTGAGCGGGTCAGAGAAGAGTTCGGCCTCGATGAAGACAACAAGTCCTGTCTGGTCGGCGAGAGCGTTGAGTGCAGCGACCGCCAGCTGGCGGATGTTGGGCTGAGCACAGCAGCACAGGCAGCACTAGAGCACAGCGCGGCACTGCAGCACAGCGCAACACTATAGCACAGTGCAGCACTGCAGCACAGTGCATCACTGCAGTATAGCACTGCACACGCAGCACAGCACTGCAGCACAGTACTGCAGCGCAGCATTGCAGCGCTGAAGCGCATCACTACAGCCCAGCACTGCAGCGCAGCACTGTAGATCTGCTGAGCACCCTACAGCTCTGCTGACACCCTACAGCTCTGCTAAGTAAGACACAACCCTGCTGAGCACCCTTTCAGGAGAAGGAGTACCTTGGAGTCACCCAGGTTGCTGATGGCGCCAGGTGCGAGGGCTGACAAGTGCTGCTTGATGCCGGGACCCATCGATGTTGCCAGCGTCTGACAGATGGTCAGCGTCGTCGATGCCTGTCCACACACACCACAATGCACTGACTGCTCACACACACTACAACGCACTGGCTGTCCACACAGACCACACCACACTGACTGCCCACATACATCACACCGTACCGACTGTTCACACACACCACACTGCACTAACTGTCCACACACACCATGCACCGCTGACTGTTCACACACCACGCCGCATTAACTGTCCACACACACCACATCGCACTGATTGTCCACACACACCACACTGAACTGACTGTCCACACACACCACGCACCGCTGACTGTCCACAAACACCACATCGCACTGATTGTCCACACACACCACACTGAACTGACTGTCCACACACACCACGCACCGCTGACTGTCCACAAACACACCACACCACACTGACTGTCCACACACCACACTGCACTGACTGTCCACATACACCACGATAGCACTGACTGTCCTACTTACTCTTCAAACACACTAGGGCCGCACTGAGAGATCTGCTCGGCAATAGGGGTGTCAGCAGCGCTAAACGTATATGTAGTTTGCTAGGCGCATACGTATTTTGTAAGCCTAAGACGTACACGTTTAATTTTTTTTATGATGTAAGCCTACATGCATTGTAATAGTCCTAGACGCACGAGTATTTAATATGGCTACATGAACAAGTATTTTGCAAGCATGCACTAGACGTATGAAGGAAGTTGTAGTTGTAGGGACTGTGTGTAGTAACAAAGACTACTACAGTCCGGTTCTGTGTAAGAGGGCCGCCACAGAGCCGCTCCTCCCTATTTAGTCGTTTTTTACGACTCGCCTGAGGAGCTCTGGGCTGCAAGTCTATTCTTTGTTCCCCGACCTGCTGGGGTAAGACACTTGAGTAAGCAATCGAGGTCCCCGATGTCGTCCCTGGACGCCGAAACAAACTCTAAAACTCACTATTGTTATTAAGACTTACAAGTATTTTGTTGGAGTCGGCGAGGCGCGGCTTGAGAGCCTCAGGCAGAGACCCAATGTTGGCGCTGATGTGCCTCGCATCGCTGAGGATGGCTGCGACGCGGTCAAGGCCGTCCTTGCGCGTCTTCCAGTTCTTGTCTCCCAGCTCCGCCACCAGCTCCTCCGTGATACGCGCACTGGGGACAGCACCAAGGACAGCACTAGTGACAGCACAGCGCGCACTAGGGATAGCACTGGGGGCAGCACTGGGAGCAGCACTGGAGACAGCACTGGGGGCAGCACTACAGACAGCACTAGAGGCATCACTTTCTAGTGCTGTCACTAGAGACAGTACTAGGGATAGCACTAGAAACAATGCTAGGGACAGCACTAGGAACAGTACAGCTGAGAACTAGGAGCAACGCATCCACACACTAGAGACAGCGCAATTTAGTTAGTGAGGGGTGTGTGAGAGGTGGGAGGTGAGTAAGGGTTCAATGAGGGGTGGGGCGTGTGTGACAAGTGAGGGGTATGTGAGGGATGAGCGAGAGGCGAGTGAGGGACAAGTGAGGGGTGAGTGAGGGGTGAGTGAGTGGTGAGTGAGGGATGAGTGAGGGATGAGGGGCGAGTGAGGGACGAGTGAGGGGTTAATAATGGGTAGGGTGCAAGATAAGGGGTTAGTGAGAGGCGAGTGAGGGAAGAGTGAGGAATGAGTGAGGATGAGTGAGAAGGCGGGGCAAACCTGATGTCAGTCCTGGGCAGGAGGTCCGCCAGGTTCCCCACACCCCCCCCAGCCTGTCCATCCTCCACATCTTCACCCTCATCTTCCTCGCCCCCCTCCGCTGATCCTTCAGAGGGTCGAATCCCTCGTGTGGGAGCCGGGGGCTTCTCCCCCTTCACCTGGCACACAGCAACACTTCATCATTCATTAGGATCGCTGATGCGTACAGACCGCCAGTCTGCATGTCCTTAGCTACGCATTACGCTATACACTCAGCAAACAAAATATTCTACAAAACATGTAATTTTTCCGTGCATGTCATTTTGGAATATATCGCAAATTTGTAAAACAAGTGGGCAAACACTACATGGGCAAAAATAGCGCTGCATGAACCATACATAATGGACAGTCGTCAAAAGTCCCAAATGAAGTGCAGCTAAATTTCTAGGAGGCAAAACCGTGAAATAACATGCAGCTAAAATTTCATGTTTTACAGTAACTCTGAATAGCTAGTGTCCACACCTCATCTAGCAGGTGTACACTCCACCACTCAAACCCTCAAACTGATCCTAGCTCACAAGCAGGCCAGGCAGCTCTGCCTGGTAGCGAGCTGAGATACCAAGCAAGCCGTGCCCAGCCAGTTGTGATATCAAGCAAGCCGTGCTCAACCAGTTGAGATACAAGCAAGCTGTGCTCAGCCAGTTGAGATATCAAGCAAGCCGTGCGCAGCTAGTTGAGATATCAAGCAAACTGTGCCCAGCCCAGCTGTGCCCAGCCCGAGCGTGCCCAGCAAGCCGTGCCCAGCCGGACAGTGCCCAGCAAGTCGTGCCCAGCCAGGCCATGCCTAGCCAGGCATGAGGACCAGACACGAGTACCTTGTCAAACTCTGCGTCGATGAGCTGCAGCAGCGCAGGCTTCTCTCCGTCAAACAGGACGCGCAGCGCCGGCCCCATGTACATGTACACAACACCCAGCACCGCGACACTTGCTGTGCGCACCGCCTGCACGCACACATGCATAGATACATGCGCACAACCTGTATGCATACATGCATACGCTGCATGTATACGCGCGTAGAACGCCGTAGATACATGCGCACCGCCAGCACGCATGCATAGATATATGAGCACCACCTGCATGCATACATGCGTAGATAACCTGCAAGTATACATGCAGGCACTGCTTGCGCGCTACATGCATTGATACATGCATAGCACTGCCTAAAACTAAATGTTGCACAGAGCCTACAGACCATAGCATTTTACGATCATTTTCAAATTGAAGCCAATGTTCTTTATTGCAGATATCCCATATCATATATACCATTCCATGTGAAATAGTTGGCAATCAACAGAAATTGTGTTGCGATGTTGTGAAACAATGCCCAAAATAAAGATCAGTGACTCCAAATAATATACATCAGTGACAATTCACAAAAATAACCTTTGCTTTCAGTGCGCTTTTAGAACACAAGAGACACAACAGACACTGAGAATTGTTTCACAGTCAAATGCTCATACTCATAACATAAATTGCACATGAACATTAGTGCATTAAACGTAAGTAAGATATAATAAACTGTAGATATCCCGAAGGACACGAATGACAGGGGTCATCGCGAGGATCAGTCAGAGTCTTACCGGGTTTGCCGAGGCAAGCGCCTGCTTCAGAGCTTCTACGATGGGCTTCACTGCTAGCCTACACACCAACCAACCCTTCACTGTCACCCTACACACCAACCAACCCTTCACTGTCACCCTACACACTAACCAACCCTTCACTGTCACCCTACACACCAGCCAACCCTTCACTGTCACCCTACACACCAGCCAACCCTTCACTGTCATCATACACAAAAGCCAGCCCTTCACTGTCAGCCTACGCACCAACAAATCCTTCACTGTCACCTTATACACCAACCAACCCTTCACTGTCAGCCTACACACCAGCCAACCCTTCACTGTCATCTTATAAACCAACCAACCCTTCAGTGTCAGCCTATACACCAACAAATCAACCTATCACTAATCTCTGCCTAACAGGCTGCAATTCTAAACGAAAAGGCTATTATTCTCAGTTGAATAAATATGATTAACGTTGTTATATGGTTATATCGATATTTGAAAAGACTATTATATGAGGAAACTACACCATTAACTTTACTACACCTACATTTAGTAAAAATGCAGTTGCACCAGACAGTTACTGTGCTGAAAAAGCAACGCCATATAGTGACAATCATACAAACAACAACACTTTGTAGCGGTGCCAAACTAAAGCAAGGTTTGCTGCAAATTTCTTACTTAAATCCAAACTCTTTGATGGCGCCAGCGAGCCAGTTGAGAGTCTCAGATTGGTTCTTGGGATTCTTCTGCTCAAAGGCACCAGCCACAACCTGCAGCAATACAGGCAACAGGTGACTAGGCATCATCACAACCTGCAGCATACAACAGGTCACCAGACTGCACCACTAACTGCAGCATAGAACAGGTCACTAGACTGCACTAACCACAACCTGCAGCATCCAGCAGATCACTAGACTGCACCACAACCTGCAGCACACAACAGGTCACTAGACTGCACCACAACCTGCAGCATACAGCAGATCACTAGACTGTATCACAACCTGCAGCACACAACAGATCACTAGACTGAACTACAACCTGCAGCACACAACAGATCATTAGACTGCACCACAATCTTCACCATAGAACAGGTCACTAGGCTGCACCACAACCTGCAAAAGATAACAGGAGCATAAAGAGTGTGGCAGCCGTAGGTCCTGTTGAAGCCTGTAGGCCTCTAGGCTCAAGTGTGTCCCACCTGCTGAGCCACCCAGTCTGTAGGCCCAGGTGTGTGCCCACCTGCTGAGCCACCCAGGCTGTAACCCCAAGTGTGCGTCCCACCTGCTGAGCCACCCAGTCCGTAGGCCTAGGTCCAGGTGTGTGTCCCACCTGCTGAGCCACCCAGTCTGTACGCCCAGGTGTGTGTCTTACCTGCTGAGCCACACAGTCTGTAGGCCTAGGTGTGTGTCCCACCTGCTGAGCCACCCAGTCAAAGGAAGTCGCCTCGGCGATGGCGGTGAGAGCCTCGTGCACGCCGGCGCCATTCTTGGCGTCGCTGATCTTGTCACTGACATCAGCAAGGCAGTACTGCGCCGAACGACGAGTGAACGAGCTGTGCTGAGCCAGGTACACCACCAGGTCCACCTTCACCTTCAGCACCTGTCACACACAGCCAGGTGGTACACACAGTTATATATATAAGATCAGCGACGCCAAGAATGGCGCCGGCGTGCACGAGGCTCTTCACCTTAGGCACCTGTCACACACAGTGAGGCACCGTACACCATCAGGTACGCCTTCACCTGCAACAACTGTCACACAGAGCCACGCACACCACCATGTCCATCTTTACCCTCAGCACCTGCCCATACACACGCATTACACAGTGTGGTACACCAAAATTGCTTCTTGTCGAGTAACACTTTAGCTATTACTTGCAAATAGGGTACCACCCTCTCATTTAGCATTATGTCCTACCATTTGGCTGGTTGTCCTAGAGCGCACGAAGCGCCCAGATCCTTTTTGTCTAGATTCATGAACTAAGAGTTGACCGAACACATCATTGAAGATATTAATGCCCACAGGCACGGAGTATATTCCAATAAAACATCATAGATGCTCCATTTCACCACAGATGCATATCTTGTTTAGTAGCAGTTAAGCAGAAATTCAACAAACCACTGACCAGTTGATAGGTTTTGTTACAAGAAAGAATTCAGTCCGTGAACAGATGCTGCAACTAAAAGTGGACCTGAATTCCTCAGCAGGATATAAACAATAGGAGACGTTTCTTATGCATATAATTAGCAGTGTTCCGCATGCAAGGTCCCGCTGAGCCCTGCTTGAGCTGTCTATCAGTCGCCGTTCTCTCAACATAACAGAGTCGTGTCATTGCGAGGTACCTGAAAGTTGTTCTCCTTGAAGCCGGGCTTCTTCATGATGGTTCGCACAAACGCCTGCGTCGGTATCTCGTCCCTCGCCATGCCCTTGATCGTCTGCACACATCAACCACCACCAACATACGTTGAATGCGTGTCCACACACAGACCACAGGTGTTCGAGAGAACTTAGATCTGGGCCAATCGAGAACATCAATGTGGTTGTCTTTGAATACAAAGTCAAACTACACCTTAAAGACAAAAACACTGCTGCTGATTGGTCGGCTCAGATCTAAACCTCATGAGCAAGCTAGCCAACTGCAGAGAGTTAACCATCAAAGCCTTTCAACATCCAAGCACCATGGACGCTGGACAGTCAACTTAGGTAAGAAGCAATTCCATATTGATAACTTACGATGTCATCTCAGCAATCGAATGATTATGATGCCATCATATAAAAATTTATGAGTAATACTTGAAGCCGGGACGCATTTGTGCAACAATGTTATCGTATCATGTCAATTAAATGTGCAGTTTGAGTTTTTAACCTTACATCGTCAATAGGGGCACTCAAGCACTCGATGAATGACCAGAAGCAGTCGGACGCCATGATGTAGAAGTATAAAACTGTAATCGGCGCATCTTATCAACAGCATGCACCAATGCATGAACTCAGCGAATGAACCAACAATTATATTCAGTCCAGTTCAAGAGTAGGGAGGGGGTGAGAAAGAAGGGGGGCGAGTGGGTCCCACCTCAAAGAGGTTAAGGAGAGGAGGTGGGGATTGGATTTCACCTCGAGGGGGGTTAGAGAGAAGGGGGTTAGAGAGAGGGGGGTTAGAGTCAGTTTGAGCCAGGGGGGAGCGGAGAGTTAAATCTCGATGGGATGACTGAGAAGAGAGAAAGGTTGGGGTCCCAACTCGAAGAGGTTAGAAAGGAGAGGGAGTCCCCACCTCAAGATGGTTAGGGAGAAGGGGGTCCGACCTCGAGCAGTTTCTCGGAGGCGGCGAGGCGCTCCTTCCAGTTGTTGCTGGCGAGGTCTGCGAGGGTGGAGGAACCGGGCAACAAGGCGACCATCTTCTCCTCCACCATCTCGTCCTACACCACACACCACACCACAGCTGCACCACATGCCACACTGCATCACATCAGTACCACCACATCACACCACACTTGCACCACACACTACACCACAGCTGCACCACACCTGCATCACACACAACACATCAGCACCACACCGCACCATAACGGCACCAAATCATATCTACACCACCACATCACACACTTGCCCCACAAACCCCATCTGCACCACACCAAACCTGCACTACTACATCACACTACATCTGTAATACACACCACACACCTGCACTACCATCCACCCTTGCATCACCACACACCGTTGCATCATAGCACAGACTGTGCTACAGAACAAAGAGGGTACGAACAGAGAGTTCCTTTTCGAGCTGCGCCTCCTTCACCTCCCCCTTCTTGCCCTTGCCCCCTGCTGCGCCTCCTCCTCCCCCCGCAGCCTTCTTCTTACCACCCTGCACAGGTCACATGCACACACAGTGCACAGCTGCTGCACACCTCAGTATGTGGTGCACCAAATGGGCATACTGGATGTGTTTCTTCAACAGCATTTTGACACTGGTCTTTGGTGTCAAAACCTTTCAGCCTAACGATCTCTCAACAATCCCTCTTCTCTCATTGAAAGCTAGTTTTTCTTTCTTTTGACGACCAATTCAATCATAGTCCTTTGTTTCTTCCACTCTCCTCAATAAATTCCCATTTGTTATCTTTTCCATTCAGCCATCTTCTCCATTACCTGCAATCCTACATTTATGCTTTTTAGCATCAAAGTTTAAGCGCAGTGTAGTGCAACAGACCAAACCACAGCCCTCTTTTTCACTTTCCTGCTTAGCACTTTTTATTCAATAATTCCTGCCTCGTGCTATTTAGACATCTTTATTCATTTCTATCCTCATACTTATTTATATATATCTCACACGCACACATGTGCGCTGTGTGGCTGCAGTCCTCACTTATGCAGGGGTAGGCCATTTGCAGCCATGGACACCCGTCCTTCACTTCATCCTATCCGTCGCATCATCACGTGTAAGCGGAAGGGTTTCCATCTAAGTGCTATCCACTAGATATTTAGTCTTTGCAACACTGGCATCACTCAAAGGGCATACAAGAGAATAAAGAAGCAGCTCCAGATTAGGTCAATGCTCAAACTTTGACAGACATAAATCTGGCCATGTATCATGCTCCAGTTATTGTAGCGGGGAAATCAGGCGTGCAACACAAATGTGAGTAATGAAGCGTCAAAGCAATAATACGAAACAGCATTAAAATCTCAAAATGTGAGTCCTCCCCCTCCACCTCTAAATATGTGCACCACAATCATTGATTTAGAAATTTGAATTTTACTAGCTAATCATCATCATCCTTTACGTTTCACATCCACTTTTCCGTGTCAACACAGGTTGAACGTTTCCCACGATGGGACTCCCCCACAACTCTTGATTCCTTTCCATCTCTCTATTCATGCCTCGCTCCTTCATATCGCCCTCTACTGCCTCCTTCCATGTTTTCCATGCTTCCATGTTTTCCCCCTCCTTCTTCCAACGATTCCTTCCACCTTAATATATCGGCATGCGGATACCTAGTCGTCCTCATTCATGCGTTCTACATGTCCAAACCACTTCAGTCTCCCTTTCTTCGTCATGTCCGTTATACAAACGACACCTAACCATTTTCTTAGATCTTCACTTCGAAACTTGTCCTTCAATGACACTCCACACATCCATCTCACCATCATTTTCTCTGTCCTCTCCAATCTCTGAAGATCCTCC
>JAQIWG010002780.1:0-19474 GCA_034695025.1 Chamaedrilus cognettii | reverse complement strand
TGCTTGACTCAAATGTATAGTGTATATGACTCGAATTTATCTATATATGTGAATGGTGTGTCCAACGTCAACACTTGGCATTGGACACAGGGTCTCAAACACACGACCGGCGACCGCGCACATGATAGGCTGGTACCCAGGGCTTGATCTGCCAGTCGCCAAAACTAACCAAAAAATCATTTTTTGAGCAGTTGGTGAATTTTTTTTCCATTTGGCGAAAGCCCTTGGTGAATTTTTTACTCATACTTCGTTCTTAGAAGCCCAATAACTGGCTCTATGGTGATGAAAAGAGCAACAAATTTCATGTATTTCAGTGCACCCAAGGGGAACAGCTGTGTAACAAATTTGGCGAAAAAAAGTACGGCCTGGCGAAAAAAAAAGTACTTTGGCAAATGTTTGGCAAATTTTGTCAAGACCCAGATCAGGCCCTGCTGGTAACTTATCTGACTGAGCTATCAAGCCGGTTCGGGTTAGAGAAATTCGACAAATTGAAAAGCTCAACAAAACCAACTCACGCCGCCAGCTTTGGCTCGCTGACAAGCACGTCCCCCAGGGGAACCTCATAGCGCGGCTTCATTGGCGCAGCTTCATCGATGCGGAGCCGGATTGTGTCGTGCTCGAGGCTGGCCAGATCAAGCCGCAGCGCCACCCGGCTGTCGGTGTCGAGCAGCCGCATCGATGCCCCCGTTGCCGTGACGACTAGCGAGTCGGGCTCGACGACGTACGGGGTCTGACCGGGCTCAAGGGCACGGTGGCGTCTGCGCGGGGTAACAGAAAAAAATACCGGTGAAGGAAAAATTGTGGTGTAAATGTTAAAATGGTTCGTTATTTGATATTCGTGTGCTTACATGCACATGCAGCAATCTAAAGTTAAGATTCTACCGTTTATTAATATTTATACATACTCACAAATTTGATAACAATCCGAAGCATACTAACTAACCGCCTTTTTTGCCATCCTATCCGTTAATGTCCATTTTTTCACACAGGCTTAGACGTTTGCGCCCTGATCAGGACTGCTGGAGCTGGGTTTTTATGGCCGGAAGCCCTTCCTGACACCAACACCCCCCCTTAAACTACCGATAATAATTACAATTACGCGATTTGTTTGAATCCGTTTTTCTCGAATTTCAGCATCTATAACAGGGTACCAAACTTAACGGATGAGCATAGCGCTGCATTACTGCACTTCATTATTAAAAGTATTTGCTTAGAAATTTTTTGCTTGAAGACTTTCAAGATTTGAAACCTTTCTATTTATAACGTTTAAACATTCCATTCATAATAGCGAATAGAATCGTTTAAGTCGGAACAAACAATTTATACATAGCAGTAAGCACCGAAGTGTCAATGAATGCACTAAAAACACTGACTTGCAGAAGCTCTGAGCACACGTCTTAAAGTTGCCTTTGTCGACAGCGACGATCACGTGAATAAGGATCGAACCGATGTACAGCAGAAACATGATGCAAGCTTTTTGATCAATCCTTAACGCAGACATTGCTGTAACAAAAGTATGAATCAGTATTTAACTGATCAACGATAAATTAGTTGATAAATTGATTACGCTATGTTATCTAAATGGATGAAATATTCGTAACTATTCCTAAATGAACCCGCCCAATCAAACTCTTAGTGTATCCTAATAATTGCTGTAAAAATAAAATACTTCCTCTAAACAATTAATTAAGAATCTGTTAAGGAGAGTCGCCTACTACAATAGGCTTATGAGTTAAACGTGAGGATGCGAGGGATAGGATAAAGTGGAGGGCGGGTGGCCATGGCTACAATTGGCCTACCCCTGTGTAAGCGGGGAATGCGGCCACAAAACGGGCGTATGTGTGTGTGTCTAGTACAATAGGCACAAGTAGACATATAGTATCTCTGACTGCTCCAACAGCTCCTCCCCTGCGAGTTTAAGGACCGTATGTAGTAACGAAGACAATTACAGTCCGGGTCTGTGCCTCGGTCTAGGCATAACCAAGCACAGAACCGCTCCTCCCTCTTAAGTCGCCTTTTACGATTCGCCCGGGGAGCTCTGGACTGCAGGTAAATTCTTTGTTCCCCTACCTGCAGAGGTAATAGTACAATCCAATAGTATAGGGCTGGCATAATTTAGGGTCTGGGGTTCACAGTGCATTGTGTGGGACTAGGCCTATAGGAAAACAGCACCCCTCTAAAATCAGAATACAAATTGACCTGCCTATTTTATTCGCTTCCCCAGGCTGCGCGGTACACTAATTTGAACCCAACGGACGCTGACATCAACGACCAAATGCCCTAGTATGCATTACGTTAAACGAAATATAAATAACGAATATACCATTTAAAACAAATTTTGTATCGATTTAAGAATACGATTCTATAGTGCAGTGTCTAACCGCAAATATCACGACAACCAGTAATCGCGTGACATGGCTTTCAGGCCAAGGGTCAGGTCGGGCCAAGGCAAAGTCAGGCCCTGAGGTCAGGCCAAGTGAGGTTGCAACTTGCTAGCATTCTCTTCTTATTATCCTTGTTGCAGCCAACGCGGCCCCCCCTTTCCCGCTACTCAGAGCAGGTCCTAGGGGAATAAACGACTTTGTTTACCCTCCTAGTTCGTGTCAACACGTAGCCTAGGCTGACGCATACCAATGACAAATACGGAATTTTCCGCTGCCGTTACTATTTGTGTTACTAATAAGCCAATGTATAGCCTTTCAGCCAAGAGGCCCAGTGGACATTAAGCCGAACGCTTTGTGATTAAAGGGGGGGTTTGTGGGGGCCACGCCAACCTGCTTTCCCTTTAAACCACCCCAGTTGAATTGAAGCTAAGCCCCTTTCAACTGTCTCGTTAACTCAAATCTGTTTAGGTGGAGGGATGGACCATGGCGATGGGGGAGGTATGGTTGGCGGGAGTTCGCAACGAGCCGCTGCTGCTCAAGCGAATGAGGATGAGTGTCTAGGCCCCTCCTTTTTGAATTCTTGGATCTCACAATTGTCAAAAATGTTGGCTACAAGTTCTCTGTTAAGAATGGCGCAAAAAAATTGGTTCCGTACGGGAGAAAAAGTGCCAGCCACTGGTCGTGAGTTCCGTACGGGAGTGAGAAATTCATCCTGAGGGCTTGAGTCCTCTAAAGCCTTCACCCCCTCCCCTGCTTTGAAAGGCTGGAACCGCTACTTGAGCTAGCAACATGCCCGTTTTGACAACAGTTACTCTATACAATGTGCACGCGCCTTGCCTCGCCTGCACGTCTAAACTTATTAAATTCACAAAATTTTAAAAGTTTCTGGAACTAAAGAAATCCAATAAGGCTCCCCTTAACAACTATGCCTATTTGTATAAGAGTCATCAGGCCTAACCAACAGAATGCAACAACACAGAATTTAGCATGAGCAAAAACAATGTATTCTGACAGTTGGGCGACCTTCTCATAATTTACATGAAGGCCTTTCCAACACCACACCTTCATTTAAGCAGAACGCAATACTGAGAATTTAGTACACCCTACTAGGGATACTAAAAAACTACCACTAGATTTCACTGTACACGCTTTGAAATTGAATGGATCCAATGCCATCACAAACTTCATAGTATTGAATGTCGTGCAAAATTCATGTGAATGTCCGCTTCAGAATGTCATCGTTTTGGCAATGGTAGTCAAGAAACTAAACCGGGTCAAACTTAAAGAGACTATAACAAAATATTCCACGGATGAAAAAATATTGAGAACAATCACAGCCATACCCTGCAAAGTTATGTTTCATAATATTCAATCCCAAAAGCGTATGATTCCCTAAACACTCGGTTTAAGTTCAGCCCTGATAAAACATGAGTAGCATTACGCTGGCTTCTGCTAAAACAGGATTAGCGCAACCGCTCAGCCTTCAAAAATCACGTAGGCCTATGTCACCATAATCGATTTTCACGCGTAATGCTACGCTTGCTCGTTTCAAATAAGCCATACAATTTGCATCTCATCATTATTTTTAGCGTAGGCCTACTACGCCTGCTAAACTTAACCCTGCTCATACACGCACATCTTAAAAATGACTACCGACAACCGTCTGGATTCGACAGAAGCATTCGATTGCAGAAAACAGCAAATTTACACACGAATGTCAAATAATGAAACATGAACTAGTACTGAGTAGACCCAATGTTAAGGACCCCGTATAGTAACAAAGACTATTACGTTCAGTGCCTCTGTACAAACAAAAAACTGCTCTCGCTTCGTTAGTTGCCCTCCACGACTCGCCTGGGGAGCTATGGACTGCAAAATAAACCTTGTTTTTCAACTCGCAGGCGGTGGCTAACTAGAAAACTATGAACCATCATGGATGAACTAGCTTTGATGGCAAAAATCATGGATGAATGACTGGTGCACAAGATCAGAGCTAGGCTTAATAAAATGCCCAAGCGACACTCTTATATCCAGTTGTCCGATGGAGAGTTGGAATTAGATCTAAGATCATAACGTCAGTTGACCAATCATCTTAGCCAAAAACAGATTTAGGATCCATTTCACTTGAGGCAATTGGTCACTGAGACAATCGATCAATCAAATAACTCTTCGCTGAGCAACTGGGCATTATTGTTTCCAAATCTGAATTGTTTAAACAATAATAATAATAGTATGCCACTTTTCTGACATCCATTCAAATGCGCTACAGGCAAACCCGTAACGCCATGTCCGTGTTAACACAGGTTAAACGTTTATGTTGGAGCTGGGTTTTTACGGCCAGCTGCCCTTCCTATAGCCAAACAGAACAATAAATTACCCAGGACGATGATCATCAGCTAGCGACAGTTGTGTGCTTAACAGCCTTGCTGAAGAGCCTGTAACGCATGGTTTCATAGTTGCCGGCGCGGGGACTTGAACCCCCAGGTCTCTGGAATCCCAGTCCGACGCCTTAATTCTATGCCACGTGCTACGCTCAAATGATGTGTCAAAAACTCAGTGCATTCAACATTTACAATCACTACCATATACCTGCTGATTAAATTGAAATGGAACATACAAACCACAAGCAACTCGCATTATATCCGAGTTCCACACGCGCATGTTTGCTCATACTGTAGATGTTCAATAAACACCTCACACGACATAAACAATAACACCATCATCAACATAAGGAGTGCTGCAACAGTACAGCAGTGCGCGTAAGTCGAGTCAATAAATATATATAATATTATATAACGTTCAAAAGAGACTAGTTGCAATTGGCAGGTTTCACACAAGCGAAAATAACTCACATATTGTTAGACACGGGCATGAGCAACGAAGCCACATATTTCAATATTGCGAGTCACAATGTCGGGGCATGTATAGAGCTAAGCAGGCAGCGGACCATTTTGGTATTTGACTCTGTCGTGATGTCACGCAACCAAAGATTATGCTCTGCAATTGGCCCACTTTGGCACAACAAATAACAATAATAATAATGAGTTTAGAGTCCGTTTTGGCGTTCAGGGACGACATCGGGGACCACTTTACAACAATGTAATTGCTCATAATGGTCTTGACTTAGAATTCACATAGAGTATATTTCAAACAGTCCAGCAATTGTGCGCCTTCAGCCTGTTTCTCAGAGTTTCCCTAACTTAAAGCCTAAGCTTAATCCTAAATAAGATTTGGAAAATATTAGATCCGCCGCCAACTGCCATGACGTCATCATTCGATTTATTGCGCGCGGCGGTGCAGAGTTTCAAATAACAAAGGTTAAAATTTGCTGAAGATATTCCGAAGAATTTCTTAAGACTAAAATTTTGCCTTTAGAAGATATTTTGAGAAAGAGGCCCCAGGGCTTTTGCGGTTTAAGAACCATGTGAACTAACAAAGAGTATCACCAAGAATCTACTCAATATTGTGATGAAAAATACCACTGACTCAGAAATTAATAATACCTACTCAGAGGTCATAAATAAGCTAGAAAGTCTTCAGTCAAATACTGGCACTGACTAGAGAGTTACGCCTCACTATTGTATACCGTATACTGCAAAAACGTGAAATCTCTGTGCATGTTATTTTTGCCGTTTTGACTCCGAGAACTTACGCTGCATTTAATTTTTCCGCTTTTTGTGGACTGCCCATTATACCTAGATCACGCAGCGTTATTTTTGCGCGTGTAATTTTCGCGAGTTTGGCCGATTCGCAAAATTTGCAAAAATTACATGCACGCGAAAATTACATGTTTCGCAGTATTTTACAGCCTCACAGTATGTATATTGTACAATTCCAACAGAATACTAACAGAATACAGAACTAAGTGAAGTCCATACATCATGGTGTTACTAGCACGGAATGACTCGAAGGATGATTTGAACTACAAGGTCGCCTGCGGTGTAGTATTCATCAAGCGTCCGATGGTGGTCGCCGATCACCTCTAGGCTGATACGTTTCTCTGGGATACCCTGTAGCGCACAACGGCCAATTAACAAACTGGTTTAATAATGATAAACCACTACTGTGGATAGGATTCATGGCTGAATGCCCTGCCTGATAAAAACCAGAATCATCAGGTGCGGTGGTTAGCAGCTTGCGACACGAGTGTGTTTAACAGTCTTGCAAAAGGGCCTTTAACGTCATGGTTTCATAGTTAGCAGATGAATCGAAACCTCTGAACTTATAATCAGAGAGTTCTAAAATCAGTGTGTTAATAGCCTAGCGAAAATATGATTTATAAAGCAAATGTAATTAAAGCTGACCAATTAAGTAAATATAGCAAATGCAATTAAAGATGACTAAAAAACTAAAACTAACCGCCCCTTTTGATGTATTTTCACAGAGGTCAGGTGTTCTGCGCTATGGTAAGGACTGCTGGAGCTGAGTTTTTACAGTCGGATGCCCTTAGTGATGCCAACCTAATAAATAATTATCTGACACGAGGTTAGCAGCTAGCGACACTTGTGTGTTTAACAGCCTTGCTGAAGGGCGTGTAACACATGGTTTCATAGTTGCCGGCTCCGGGACTTGAACCCAGGTCTCTCGGACTCGAGTTCGATGCCTTAACACCATAGCGCCTCGCTAATTAAAGATGACTAATTAACTAAATGTAATTTAAGATAACCAATTAAGTAGAATTTCATTTTTTACTTTTCCCAGAGCCAGAAGACGATGGCGAAATTCCACGTCTGCCGCCGGATGACGGGGAAAACCCTCGTCTAGGGGGCGACCCGCCTCGTCTAGGGGGTGAGCTGTCACGCCTCGGAGGGGAATCACCCCCACGCCTGGGCGGGGAGAACCTACGACGCGGGGGGGAGGGTGACCGATCTCTGGGCGAGGGAGGGGTGTAGCGCCTCAGATGAGGGGGTGGAGGGGGAGGCATGCCAAAGAGGGGCGGAGGGGAACGCATCTCGGGGTGGTTGCGCAAGTCAAAGTGCATCGAAGGGGGGGGTGGGCGGATGAAGTGGGGGGGGAGCGGGCGGTCAGAGGGAAGGTAGGGACCGAGGGGGTAGCGAGGGCGAACCAAGAGCGGCAGTTCTCTGAAAGCAACGAAGATATAAATAGAAATCAGATCACTAGTTCTGAAGCCATCAATATTTATTTTATATATCTATTTTAAAGCTCATATTTCCTGAACATAACATTGATAATCAAATATATTTAATGAATATATTATTTTTTATAATAAATTTATTCAATGAATATATTATTGATAGCAGAAACATATATTATTAATACTTCTAAAATAGATCAAATATATTTACTGCGCGGATGAAAAAATCCCAAAAATATTCATAACATTCACATTGTAATACACAAACATTCAAAAACATTCTGTGACACAAATGCAATGTCATAACGTCAGCTTGCAGAATACTTAATGCGATATACATATACCGTATCGCGTTGCTTTGAAAAATATATAGCCACATTCATGAATTTTTTTACAAACGCAATATAACAGACTATGCATTGAATGAATGTGATTAAACAAAATCGAAAATGGAATAAATACGCACCCGAATGGAATCGGCCTGGAGAGAGGTCGATCTCCGGGCGCAGTTCCATTCACTCCACCTGAATACGAATTATACGTCCGTTATAATTTCACCATAAAGTGTGCACTTGCTTAAAACATAAAATACAATACCACCATCTCTTTCTTTCCATTGGTGGTATAAAAACAATCAAAGATCAAGCGCGGACAAGTTCGTTCGTATTGATGGTCATTTCACAACTACGCATGGCTGTTGCATCACTGGCATCAGTCCAACGTATCACCTTGGCCATATACCACATCCTCAGTTCATCGGTCTCCCACGTGACAATGCCATAAATAAGGCGCCTACTTTTGAAATGAACTAAGATGGCTCTTTTAGGCACCCTTAGGAGATATGAATAGTCCAGACAGCGCTGAGACAGCAGTGTTTTATATACAAGCTCAAATTAAAGTTTGAAAGAACTTTCCTACCTAGAGAAGGGGTCATTTAGTGTACAAACTCCAAAACAAGACAAGCTAAGCAGAGATAAAACAAACGACATACTAAGCTGAGATTAAAAAAACGACATACTAAGCTGAGATTAAACAAACGACATACTAAGCTGAGATTAAACAAACGACATACTAAGCTGAGATTAAACAAACGACATACTAAGCTGAGATTAAACAAACGACACACTAAGCTGAGATTAAACAAACGACATACAAAGCTGAGATTAAACAAACGACATACTAAGCTGAGATCCGGGTCGAACGATGTCCAGCGGAGACTTCCTCTCAGCACTGACTGCATCCAAGCGACTCTGCAGATCTGCGATCCTGCACATGACACGCTATCAATCGCACGCACAGCTAATCGAGTTCTGTTACTTTCAAGAGCCATTAAACACTTGAAAGTCTCAACATTGCTATTTCTAGCCAAGCTGCATGGACACATATTCAAATATATTTCACACTAACTTCTTAGAGCAGACAACGTATAAACAGAACAATCCGCAAAAGAAAGAAGGCTTTATACGAATGATTAGAAAGCACACACCAACAGGAAAATTGAATAAATTAAACGTGTAGAAATTTTAAAAAGCAATTCATCTTTTCATAGGACACATACTCGAAAATGCAGAGCAGAATTCAATTTAACATAATTGGCTAGCATTGTTAAACACACCAAAGCGAGAATTTTCATTAAAAGCTGCACTACATCCTTTGAAGAATTGTTATCATTAAATGCTTCAAGGAAATATGCTGCTGTTTAACTAAAAACATGCCTAAGATCTGTAATTAATTCATCATTAGAACTTAGAACTCAAACAATTGTACCATTCAATCTATGACAGCAATAGATACTATTAGATGGTCAGTAGGCAAACGAAACAATCCACGAGCAAACGCGTTGAGTTGTCGCGCTTAAGACGCACCTTTGACGCATGATGTGCGACTCAGTCTTGGCGTCCTTGCACTCCCTCTCACACTGTCGCGCAGTCAGCTACAGTCAAACATTGATGCACAGTTCAACTAGGGCCACTCCGGTGTACACACTCGTCAGAATCATCTAGCTTCAGACAATTTGTCTGCAATTCTGTATGCAATACAGACAGTATATGACAGAAGATGGGGACCCCACTATTTGATGGCTTTACCTGTGATTTTGTGATAAAACAGCTGCCACTTTTCAAGCAGACTAACGTCATGCAGGCCAGAATGATAAACACGTTCCTCCAGTAGAAATGTAAACTCTACACTCTACACTCCATACCTGAGGGCCACGCGGATAGAATCATGTCTTCTGTCATGTGTATGTGAACAATGAGGAGGCTATGAACATCAGCTGTGACTAAATTTCTGGACTCCTCGTTTGTAACTTGACAGTATGCACATAACATGTAGCAACTAATGTTGGCAACTTTGTTTTTTGGTACCTTTTAAAACAGCCATAATTTTATCAAAACTAGTCAAATTTCTCTACAAATTTCCAAATTGGTGTAGTATGTAATATGGCTACAGTTGTTATACGTTAAATTTCAGACCAATAGAATTATTTTTGACCGAGTTATGACAAGTTTAAAGTCTTGTCATTTTCATCGGAACACGGTGTATAATTATATCGAATACCTAATAAACTCAATTGTATGGCATACGATATCTAAATTAAATTACAAATGCTTTTCACATTAAACTGTCAATTAAAACACTCTTGAAGCGTTAAATGGAACTTATTATTCCCCATCTCTCTTCTTCTTTCGGTTTGTCCGTCGGCTCTGTGAGCGACAATGGGGCCGAATAAGCTCTCTCTAAGCATCCCTGTCAGACGTCGCCCTTTTGGCATTGTTCATTGACATGCCATTTTGTTCTAGGTCCTCCGCTATGTTGTCGATTCATCTTCGTCTTGGTCTGCCTTGGCTTCTGACACCATGTACTTTGGTGTGCAGAGCCAGGTAGGGCAGTCTTTCCTGGCTCATTCTGGAAACATGTCTAAACCACTTGAGGCGTCTCTCGTGTCTCTTTTAAATACAAAAAATATAGCAAATAGATATTAATTAGACAAAGTCCAAAAATAAATATCACGCACTTACAAAGATGAACTAGGATAGAGCATTCAGGCGCACTGCAAATAGTCCAAGTTTGCTAATAAAGCTATTTAAAATTTCGATCTATGACAATTCATACCCAATGCTCGTGAGCTTTCTTCTCCTGCATAGCGATCTGAAAGTATAAAACCACCAATATATGTCACGATGATATCTTCATCGCAGAACATTCGGACACTAACAGAATAGACGCAAAGAAGGCGGTTAGTTTTTTCTTAATTCATTACACTTCACTTCATTATGCTCAACAAATACAGTAAATCATATAAGAAAACAAACAAACTCTTATTTCCAGTTGCTCACCGAACAGTTATTGAATGATCATATGTCAATTTCAGTAACCCACTGCCTCGCGTGAAAGACCTATTTCTCACTGTTCTGATTGGCTGAGTGACGTAATGAACTCTGACCTAATTTCAGCATTCATTGAGCAACTGTGTATTAGTGTAATCATGCAATGACAACAACAATCCATCAACAGCTATCAACATGCCTGTTGATGGCTGAATTAAGATTTTCGTATAAACAAATTTACCTGGCGGCGAGAATCGGAATCCATTTTCTGAATTTCCTTCTGAAGGTCTTCCATCTGCTCCCTGAATGAATACACGAAGACAGATACAGAAACATAAATTCAGGCATCTCGAAAAACAAGCTTTTATCTGACAACGTGAGAAATTGAAAATGTATAAATTCTGATGATAAGATTAGCTTCTCACAGCCTCGCTTAGTCTTTCTCTCACCCCGCATTATCATGCATTAGCTTCTGATTAGAAATAACGGAATACAAAATATATCTGTGTCGCTTAAAACATCAGTACATTTGTGTCGCAGGTGACTCACTTGTAGAGCAGGACCAGCTTCTCGTAATCCCTCGTCTTTTCATCCGTGTCCATCAGCTGGTCGGCACTCGCCTTCTCTTGCGCCTCCAGAGCGTCCAGCTTCCTGTACACCAACAAATGCGCAAATGCTGCGTAATAGTTCTTGTTCCATCTTCTTTGGCTATGCTAGAGAAGATCCGCTAACACTAGACAAGGTAGGCTACGCTAGAGTGGCGGATCTGTTGACACTAGACACAGTGGCTGCACTAGAGTGGACACAGACCTGTTGAGCTCGCGCTCCTTGTCCTTGAAGTAGGAGGTAAGGACTTCCTTGTTGATTGCGGCTGCACTAGCACGCTGCTCTGCCTCCTGGTGACTCTGTGTCACTGCCTCCACATCAGCCTTGAGCTTCTTTATCAGATCTACACAACAACAAGCGGCGGCACTAACGCGCTGCTCTGCCTCCTGGCGACTCTGTGTCACTGTTTCCATGTCCCCCTTCAGCTGCTTTATCTGATCTACACAACGAGTGGCAGCTTCGTCTTCTTCAGAAGCAATGATTTAAAATCATTTAAGGATCCAAAAATTTTATAAACGTAATGAAATTGAAAACCAACTTATCGAGACAATCGCGTGTGCATGCACTACCATACTTAAAGGTTAAAGTTAAGTAAACTCTGACCTTTAACTTAGACCTAAGGTTACTTTTAAGGATCTCATCATCACAAAAAATTGAAACAACCATTGAACAATTTCAAAGATAAACTAGACACAAATTAACTGAATTAATGACGATATATGGCACAAATTTTATGCTCAGCGGCTAATTTGTATCAAATACGATGCGCATTATATTCGTAAGCTAGAAAATTTAATTTTTTAAAGGCCAAAGTAGAAATCGACATAAAAATGCAGAGCAACCTTCACGCACCTTCAGCCTCCAGACGAGCCTCCACTTCCATGGCGACGGCCTTCTTCAGAGAATTCCTCTCTTCCTCTACAGCCTTTAGCTTGGCATTGCTCTATACAGCACACGCCAGCAAGCTGTCAATACAGAACACGACCAATTCACGAGACCTTTTTTTTTTTTTTGGTGGTTTAGTGACCGTGTGTAGCACGCAAGGGCTATATACAGTCTGGTTCTGTGCGAGAGAGCCGGCACAGAACCGCTCCCCCTTCTTTAGTCGCCTTTTACGACTTTTACTTTTACTGCTAGACTGCTAGCCAATTCTTTGTTTCCCGGCCTGCAGGGGGCTCACAAGAACTGAAACAACTCAAATGTCATTCAATTTGCATACCATTGCAACAGTTTTTGATTCATTTATTACCAGGCATAATAATACCGGTGGTTTTGGGAGTGTATAAGAACCGCGTGTACTGCGTAGTAATGATGGCCACGCACAGAACAGCTCTACCTTCTTTAGCTGCCTTTTACGACTCGCCCGGGGAGCTCTGGGCTGCAAGCCAATTCATTGTTCTCCGACCTGCAGGGGCTGAATTCAAATGTAGAAGTTAATAAATGGTCCAACCTGTGCAACATCGACCATGCTCTGTACACGCTCCACACGTCGCTCCTTACTGCGGCGCGCCCTGTTGCTCTCCTTGGCCCCCTCTGACGCCTCTTCCCCGTCCCCCTCCTTGTCCCCCTGCTTGTCTTTCCGCCCGCCCTCTTCTTGCTCTTGCTCCTGCTCAAGGTCAGACTCGACGCACTTGAGCTGACAGAGGCAGTCGCGCAGCACCTGCCCAATCACCGACACAGTGGCAGGAATCAATCCAATTATTGAAATAATATTCAGAAAAATATGTTCGCCTTAAAATAAATAAATGAATTATAGTGAGTTTATAGTCCCGGCGTCGGCAACTATGAAACCATGCGCTACAGGCCCTTCAGCAAGGCTGTTAAACACACAAGTGTCGCTAGCTGCTAACCCCGCGACAGACAACTATCTATTTGGTTGGTGTCAGGAAGGGCATCTGGCCGTAAAGACTCACCTCCAGCAGTCCTCATCAGGGGACAAACGTGTGTGAAAACATGGACATTAACAGATTAGGCGACAAAAAAAGGCAGTTAGTCAGCGAGTTTACAGTCCATTACGATTCCATTTTCAATGAGGACATAGGAGCCACTTTAGATTGTCTGCGTATTTTCTAGGTGCCTAGCTGCAGAATGCACATTGAATTTATTCTGTTTTCGATATAGTAAAACTGAAATCATAAAAATCCAGTGCCAAGATTAATGCCTCTATTATTAAGCATTAAATTCACAAATAGAAAATGCACCAAGTGTAGTCATGCGCATCGTTTACTAGCAGCAAAACATTCTGTAAATTTGAAATATTAATATTATAAAACTTGCCTCTGTTTCTCTGTCCCGAAACCGGATAGCCTCCTGACCGGATTTCAGTTCTTCGCTAAGCTTGAAGTTCTGAACGGCAAGCTCCTGAACCCTAACAACGATTGAAACAATAAAGGGGATATAATTAAAATGAAATTTAAACGAATTAATTATTTGATAAAATTCATTGTGAAGTTATCATCATTGCAACCTATCAGCAAAGTCAGTCAGCACAAACCGATTATTAAAATCTGCAAATCATAACCGATCAAAAAACACGACATATCCAAGAAAGTAAATCAGGGTAACAAATACAGATAAATGTTTTTATCCACGTCAAACTCTGAAATAACCGTATTTTGTATTAGAAATTATTTGGCTACAGCTCATATCACACCGTCTTACACTGAAAATAACAAAATACTCCTCCATCAGAGAACAGTAATAATTTCCGAGAACAATAATAAGAACAGTAAGAACAATAATAATTTCATCTGACGATCACAAACCTTTCGTTCCAGCCTTCGGCCTCCAGCAGGAGCTGCAACCAAATGTCAATCAAAATAGCAAAACTTATACAATAAAGAGCGCGTAAAGAAATCAAACACGCGCACACACTCGCGGTTTAGTGGCCAGATTCCCTGCCTAGGCAGGGGTAGGCCATTTGCAGCCATGGGCACAAGAGCCCGCAAGCCCTGATCCCACGGGGGACATCGGGGACAGGTGAGGGGCCTACCGCAAGAGGGGACAATTAACCTGAAAATAGTTTTAAACTCAAACAGTAAATTTGGAAACATTTAACGATTAAACAAGATTGCATAATAATGATCGGACACAGTTGCGATGATGGCCTCGAGGAAAACGCAAAAAAAACTGTCATAATACATTCACTGTCACAGACATACTCATTAAAAGACTGCATAAATTTGCGTGCCTATGCATGCAACAGAGAACTGACAAATTTTAACTAGGCCGAAGAGGTCAACACTCTGATCACAACACCATCAGCGTCCAATCAAATAACTGATAACAAAGCATCAGCAAATAGATGCCAGATATTCATTGGTTCAAACTTCGCCTATGCCGCATGCTCAACACTAACAATCTGCACCACGCAGCAATTTAATCCTACTTCCGCAATGCCCAAACAACAAAAGTACACAACAGTGAGTAGAGATCGCCAGAACAGACCTGATCCTTGCTGGTCTGTAGAATGGATATCTCCTCAGTTAAACTCTGCAGCTGGGACTGCATGTCTAGCGAGCGGCTTTCGTGCCTTTTCAGCTCCGTCTTCAGCTATCATGGGCATAAATATCAACTTTTAAATAAAATATCTCTAGAGTCGCCAGTAAATTGAACACCGCAAGCATTATATTGCTATAGTGCATTAAGCTACACAAAGTTTAACGCCGTTACGCGCACATGTATGAAAATAATATACCGGTAACGTAATATACTTATAATATAAATAATATAATATATAATAACCAATATTACACCACTGGTGAATGTAATTTGTTGGTAGAGTGCACTGTACCCCATCCATTGCTATACCCATTCAAGTAGAAATATGAAACTAATTAATAAAACGAACAAGTCGGTTACCATTAACCAACTCCAAATTACAAATCTTCATTCAAAAGTACTAGCGAAAACCAGTGGACAACCAGTAGCTTAGTACTCAGCATGTCAAGAACTACGCCATGGGCGAGTAGCTTATTTAATTAATCAATACAATTACCAACTAACCGCAGCTAAACCTGATTAAATGCCAGGCGTCGCACAGGTGTGGGGTATTTTCGATCTCACAACCTTATTCAGAACCACAACAAACTACGGATATAAATAGCACAGCATGAAGCTTGGCTAAACTCAGTCGTCTACCGTTTTTCACAGAAAGTTATTAAAATAGAATAAAATAACTACGATACATAATATATGAAAAACAGTACGCCGAGTCTGATCAAATGATTTTCACAATTAAAAAGTGTTAAAGTTAGTTCTTTGCTACTGACAGCCATCTATGACATATTGAACTAACCGTGGTCATTTGAGTGTCCAGCAGATCTGTCTTCTTGACACTCTCCTCCAACTTCTTCTCAGTCAAACGCATCTGAAACATTTAATATGCAGTAGAAAATTGTTTTGGTTTGTTTTTTGTAGTTTAGTGTATAGCACAAGACTATATACAGTCCGGTTCTGTGCAAGGGAGCCGGCACAGAACCACTCCCCATTCTGTAGTCGCCTTTTAAGACTCGCCCGCAGCTCTGGGCTGGAGCCAATTCTTTTTTCCCCGACCTGCAGGTGATATTGGGAGACTGATACAAATATATACTATCAATTCGTCACTGCATATAAGAATCCATTTTAAACTAGTTATTAGCGAAGTGCTGTGCTGTACTGGTTAAGGCGTTGGACTTCGAGTCCAGAGGACCTGGGTTCGAGTCCCGGCGCCGGCAACTATGAAACCATGGCGTTACAGGCCTTTCAGTAAGACTGTTAAACACATAAGTGTCGCTGCTGAAAGTCATCGTCCAGGGTAAGGTATTATTCCGGATGGCGACAGGAAGGGCATCCGACCGTAAAAACCTAGCTCACTATAAATGTCTGACCCGTGTCAACATGGACACGGCGCTACAGGCTTGACTGTAGCGCATAAGAACGGACGTCAAAAACGGTGATCATTATTATTTGTTACTATATTGTAAACAAAATGACAGCGGGTTTGGTCTTACCTTGTCGGCGTTGATCTTGAGAGTCTCAGCATGAGAGGATACTGCGGATGAATGCTTAGCAACCTGCTTCTTCTGAACGTCGACGATCTTCACGAGCACATCGCGCTCAGCCTGGCGACACACATGTCAGTATGACTCAGTGTCTGCAGCAGGTCAAAACACAAAATTTGCCAAAAAATTCGTCAAAGGAATTTGGCTTCAGTATTCCATTAGAAGCGTAAGATAATACTGTAAAACATGAAATTTTTGCTGCATGGCAATTTTGCCTCTTAGAATTTCGCTGCACTAAATTTTCGCGTTTTTGATAACCGCTCAGCATAATTATATAACTTCCGTGGCTTTTTTCTACTGCAAGTAATTTTGGCAAATATCCCAAATCGCCAAATTCGCTAAAATTACACGCCATCAGGGCTCGGCCTGCATAGAGCAAAATTCGCCAAATGGCGAAAGAAAATCAGAAGAATCAGAAGCGGCTAATTTTTTTAAGAATGGGCGAAGGACTTTAGCGAATTCTTTGCAACCAGTAATTTCTGCAATACAAAATTGAGCAGTGTCTCATTGATGAATACCAATTTCTTGTCAAACATGTTCAGTGAAGCTCACAGTCGCCACTGCGTACCACTGAGCAATGATTATGTTGAATAAATTCAGTTATTTCAGTTATATAATTATGCGCACTGAAGTAGTCTGTCAAGTCTGTCTGATATGTCAGTTTGCAAACAAACTGTGCCAAAAGAAAAAAATCGTAAGTGGTAAATAAATCCACATTTTGGCGATAAAGTGGCAAATTTTTTGGAAAAACGCAATGGCACGCGGGTGCCATGCACTCGTGTGCATGGCACCCAGGCCGAGCCCTGCATGCCATGCACGCGAAAATTTCTCGTTTTACAGTACTTAAGGCTATTAGAGTAAGGGCAGCGAAGCGCTGCGGTGTAGTGGTTAAGGTGTCGGACTTTGAGTCCAGAGGACCAGGGTTCAAGTCCCCGCGCCGTCAACTATGAAACCATGCGTTACAGGCCTTTCAGCAAGACTGTTAAACACACAAGTGTCGCTAGCTGCTAACCCCGTGACAGATAATTTATTTATTTGATTGGCGTCAGGAAGGGCATCCGGCCGTAAAAACCCAGCTCCAGCAGTCCTGATCAGGGCGAGCGAAAACATGTAAACCTGTGTGAAAACATGGATATTAACAGATTACACGATAGAAAGGAGTTTAGTTAGTATTAGAGGAAAGGCAAAAGACAGCAACTTGCCGTCAGAGTGTCGAGTTTCGTGCGCAGGTCAACGGAAACTTCTTCAGCCGCACTGGATTGTACCTCAACCGCTCTTAACTGTCGATAAAAACATAATAAATACACTCAGTTATATTGAAAGAAAGAAGTAAATTAAGATCGTTTGTTTGTCGATTAACGGTACAGCAGCACACTAGGCCATTTTTGTAACAAACAAGACAGCAATATATAAAAATTTCTTTGTACAATAATAGTCCTTGTTGCTAAATGTGTAGTAGTAGTCGCACTAGACTCTAGTGTGACTACTTTCACGTCAAACTTGACTCGTCTGCTAAAAAAGAGTGCTAACGTAACAATTAAATTCACGAACGCTGATCAAAAGATCTGCGCGGAAACAACAAATGGCTAAAAAACTTTGAACTTTGGAAGCGAAGATAAACGCAGAAGAAAATTGAGATCAGAAACAAGTCAAAAAAATATTTCGCTGTCACTTTTTGCACCCTTGGCAAAGGTAGTTTAAATTCATCAGCCCTGTAACTAATCATCCCTTGGGGTGGAGTGCAGGAGGGAAGTTAAAGTTGAAAAGCAGAGAAATTAACTCCTAAGCTCAAAGCAATATTTCATAACATGCCTCAGTTTTAAGCTGCTCCTGCTTCTGCTTCAGCTCTTCTTTTTCCTGCTCCAGTATCGTGATGTTTTTCTGCAAACTGGAGAGCTGAGCTGCAAAAATGCCATTGCAACAAGTGCAGAATAGCGAATATGTACACGTTTGAAACAAATGATATTAACTCCGGTGACACATAAAATGAAGAAAAAGATGAGGCAAAAAAAAATATATCTGACCTTTGCCGTAAATTTGTAAAACAAATTTATGCAAAAAATAACGAACATAAATCAAATATATCCCGTCAACAATTGAATTGTCGCAAAAAATACAATTTAGAACAGTATACTAGTTCTCATAAGCCACTTAGCATGCGGTTATGTTGTAGTCATTATACACAATTAGTACCATCTAAATCAACTAAACGTTTGCGGTATTTACAACAACAAAATTTTAATCAAACTGTAAGTCATCAAATGAGACATATTTTCAATCAACATATTTTTAATCAACATATTTTCAATCAACATAATTTCAATCAACATACTTTTAATCGACATATTTTCAATCAACATATTTTTAATCAACATATTTTAAATCAACATATTTTCAATTGCGGACTTTTACACTGTCAAAAGGTCATCTCTATGTGCATTTATTATTAAAAACACTGCTCATCAATACCGGCTCAATTAGTAGATTACTTTTTCGTTCAAAGGTCCAACATAATAATCACAAAACATGATGAAATAAAAAATACAACATTACTAGCAAATCTTTTTTACCGAGAACTTTGAGATCATCTTTCTTTTTACGGCCGCCACTCAACACCTAAAAATACACAATTTGCGGTCACGCACAATGCATTGAATTGACTGTAGAAGAATCAAAGTTCTAAAATAAATTCATTAGAAATCAGTCATATCACAAAATGCCACACAGATAGCTGTACACAATTCAAGTTAGAACTGTGGACGGTAATAAAAGAAACAAAATGCTGAAATTTAAAAAATGTTGATGGTACAATGGACTATTGTACCATCAACACTACGGGAAACACTATGGGCCTAACAGAATACAGTCAAAGGTACCGCACATAGTAACAAGAGACAACTGTATTCAAAAAGGCTCATTAGGCCGTTTTGATTCAGAAATATATAGCAGTATATATATAGCAGAATATATATATAGCAGAATATATATATATATATATTATATATATATATTATATAT
>JAQIWG010002779.1:0-19475 GCA_034695025.1 Chamaedrilus cognettii | reverse complement strand
GGGTGCTAACAAAGTTTATCTGTACAGATCTTTCCAACCCGGGCTTCTAACACCGTTTGACCAATCTTTACTTCTTAACTCAAATCTACCAAACCTTCTCAATTCACTGAGGAGTGAGGAGGCCATCAAATTTCCTGGGGAAGCCAACACCACAAAAAATACACTTTTTTCTTCTTTCATCATCACATCTCAATACCTATTAGGGCCTACATTACTTTGTCATCTTGGGGAGGCCATTTCGCTTTTTTGAGGGGGGGGCCACTGGGGAGGTCAGATCTCTATTTGGGGAGGCCTGGCGTCAAATGTGATCCATGTAGAACCGCCACTGCTTTAGTCTCCTTGAAATCATGTAAAATGCGAATTTGGACTCTTGAAACTTATCGGAGCTAGCATAGCCTACAATTGCATCGACTCCAAATCAAAGAGTGAAAATTTAATTTATTGATGAATGATGCTAGGCGTACTTGGAGTCACTGATAAAGATATGTTTGGTAAGCAATTTGAATGAAAAGCGAGTTTACATCTACAAGGTACCGACACAAATAATGATCGATGAACTACAGCCCTAGCCTACTGCTAACGAAGTCATAGTCAAAGAGGCAGCCCTCTTTGAACTACCCTAACCCTATAAGAGTTGTAGGCAGATAACATTACAGAGGCCTAGAGTATCGAAACTAGACCTCATTTCATTTCTTCTGGATACAAATTTAAGATGCACGAGATAGTTTCGTAACTTTCGATTCACATTTTCATTTAATTTCAATGCATCAAACTGATTTGAATATTCATAAGCATCATAAACTAGGTCGCCACTAGCCAATCAGCGATAGGTAATTTCCGAAATTAAAGATCTTTTCCATTTGCTGAATCATTATCGTTACTCACGACTATAGACGCGTTATTATAATAATAATATAATAATGATTTCGCGTCCGTTTCATAGTCTGGCGACCATATCGAGGACGCCCTCCTGGCAACACAGACATCATCCCTAGTCCTCCCGTTAGTTATTACAACCAGCATAGCAAAGTAGCAACGATACCCTTTTTCTATGAAACAACGACACTCGAATAATGCAGATAAATATGCTAGTTATCCGTCTGCACAGTAGCAGAGAGAAGAACCGGCGACAGCACACACCGGCGTCCAACTGCTGCCACACGTAGGTACACGCAGTAATTGTTACTATCCATAGCTACATGTAGCTGTCAGGCAGTAAGACAGTAAACTGTCAGCAGACAGCAAAGAAATAAATAAGAATAAAATCAACAATGAGTGTAGTTTCAAACGTCATGGCTACGTGATCAAAGTACTCTCCTGATTCTAACATCTTTCCTAGGTAGTCAACACAACTAAGTTACCGCGACAGCAAACTATTCTATTCGAGCACAAACACACAAAAAGTGGTGTCAATTGTGTAATGAATCATTACTATATAAATAAATTCATTATGAATTATATTTAATTATTATGAACTATTATTATAATTATTATGAACTATTATTATAATTATGAATCTATTATTATTATGAATTTATATTGAAAAGCTACTACTTAACAAAACTACACAACAATGATCACCCCTGCAGGCCAGGGAACAAAGAATTGGCTTGCAGCTCAGAGCTCCCTGGGCGAGTCTTAAAATGCGACTAAAGAAGAGGGAACCGTTCTGTGCCGGTTCTCTTAGCTACAAAAGCAAACTTGTCCCGAACACGACATTCAACTGTGCCCGACAGCCCTGCCCCTGCCCCTGCCCTTGCTGCCAACATAGGGCACCACGAAGCGTTGTGGCCGAGTGGTCTAAGTCGCGGTCTTGGATTACGAGCGCGGCAGTTGTCAGTTCAAATCCCTGCCGTGGCGAAGATTTAGAGTCGCTTCGCGCACCCTTTGACAAGAGCAATTTAAATTCGTCAGCCACAAGTGTTCCTACGATGCCAACCAGATACGGTGGAACCACCACCATCAACCATCGCTGGTGAAATGGGGCATCGCCTTTTCCCCGTAAGGGGCTAACGCGCAACAACAACAACAAAAACAACAAAAACAAACAATAATCGTCAATTGATTGAAGTAATATAGTACTGCTATAGAAGTTCAAGTCAATGCAAAACCCCAGATCATGGTGTATTAATACTGATACCGATGTGAAAGTAATACTAGATGGTGACGTAGGCCAATACTACACCGTGCTTTAAAGCAAGACGAGCACCCCAACATTCATAAAATAGTAATCACACGTTACAGATATTATCTACAATGCCTGATAATAATGGTGTCTTAAACTATCAACATTCTATGCTAATCTAACAAGTGTCGCAGTTGTATGGGCAAGCGTGAATTCGTGAGGTGACGGTTCTTCTACCATCACGCATACAAGATCTTGTAATGCGCAATACTCAACTGATGTGCAGCGGTCTAAAGAAACAACGCTGCGTATAAAGAATAGAAGCTTGATTGGCGACTTGTGAATTTAGCAAGCAAACGGTACAATCGTTGCACAAATAGAATCTAATTATCTCATCCGGTTAATGACGATATATGCGAGGCTAAGGTTGACAATGGAAGCGAGCTAACTTAATAACACAAAAAGTTTCGAAGCATACAAAAATAATTATTAATAATTTTTATATCCAGAAATAATTGACACGTATCAAAAGGGGCGGAATAGCCAGTTCATTAATTTTCCTGTCAATGTTATAGCGGCATGAGAGGAAAGAAATCCATAGATACCAATAAGAATAAAAAATTGAATACCAAGAATCAATGCCTTAAACATCAGCCTGGCAGCAAAAGTTTTAATTGGATCTGGCTTCCATAGATGTTAATTTCTGCAATCACTAATTACAATTAACAACTCTTTAATTTGTTAATTCTTCTACGGGCTCTACTCCTCCCCCGCCCGTCTCCCAATTAATAAAAAAGCATTTTGTCCACCCTCAACCTCCACCCCCGTTGCTTTCAATGATCTGTAGGCTAACGAGTTACAACTAATATCAAAAATATCACAAAGCGTGAATTTCACGTAGAGATCTTTGAATTGTTGCAGTCACGCGTAATAGGAATCAAGCACATGTTATATAAATAAAGGATTACTAACAATCACATTTAAGAATACATGTAAATGGTCAAGTTAGAGGAATGTTGTTTCATAATCATATAGTCTGCACTGCTACATAGCCTCATTCCTACCACCCTTATGGCAAGAATATATCAAAAATTATCTTCATTCCTGATCAGATCTTCATAACTAGACAATTATGTTCACTGCAGATGAATAACTCATAAATGAATAAAATCACTCGATTGTAGTTAACTAAAGACTTAATTACTGCGCCGCCACTGGGAATGCGCAAAAATACAAAACCTCTACTTTATGATTAAACTAGAGAGGTTTTGTATTTTTGCGTATTAAACTTTAATTAACGCAAATTTAAAATCCACGGGCAACAAATTCAACTGTTCCATCAGAAGAATACTAATTTATATACGCATGATCAATTTATAAAATCTATTCGGATACTAAATTGCGGTTATGATGACGAAATACAGACGAAGGATAATATCACGCGTTGTAAAAAGGTGTCCAAATTTGCTATAATAATCATAGCAGATTTTGACACCTTTTTATTATCATCATCTCAATTCTTCAGCAACGATAATCTCAAAAAACAGCCTATATAATTAACTAACATGACATGACTTATCAGTAAAGTATTAAAACATCAAACCGAGCTCATGACGTCATCTCTCACCCAATCAGCACGCTACAAACTTGTTCAATGATTTATTTTTGTCTCATGGGATATTTAGACCTTATTCTAGGACTAAAATTTTTAAACCGGACACAAAAGCCCTGCCATAATACAAATAATATCAATAATAATCTAATCCAACATAAAACGCTTCATGAGCTAAACACCGAAGTGTAGAATTTAAAATTAGCTGTGCAAGTGAAATACAACAATACTGGATTGAATACCTTGATTAGCATTAAAGCAATAAATAAATTTAACACCTTTATTATTAGTCAGCAAATAATAGAATCAAAACGATTAAAAACAAACTTGTCCGAAATATGTTAATACTTAATTCGATAGTCTGCTACACCGCTCGGTGATTGCTCAGAGTTCCTCGTCGACCCCCGGGGAGGCAGTGGCACGTATCGTGGTCTCAGTGACCTCCATCCACTCCAGTTTCTCTCGGTAGGTGTCGGCAGCGCAGTGCCACTCGTGAGAGGGTGTATACAGGCGGAACGCATTCGTCACGACTGGGCACACAGCGCAGGGCACACGGAGACCATACAAAAAAATGATGCGAAAAATATTCCGAAAGAGCATCAATGTTTTAATAAATTTGCATTATAAATGAAAGTAATGCGCATAAATTATAACGATGCGATGATGGCGCTTAATGATCGCGGTACGCTAATCATTTCTCTCCCCGCTTCAGGGCTTCAGATTTATCTCAAGCCCTGAAACGGACTCGCTCCACCATATTATTCCATTATTTTTACTCAGTTTAAGAATTGTTAATGTAAACTATTTTTTCCAACCTCAGTGCCGAATTGACCCTCTCTCTTCTCTCTTTTCTCTTCTAGAGAGTTTCAGGACCGCGTGTGAGTAATGAAGACTAATTACGCGCGGATGCGGAGTTGACCCAATTTTTATATTTTTATATAATGTTAATGTAATAATTTCGATTCTTTGAGCATCATTTAAAAAGGTGTTTTAGCCACCCATACGGATCTCCTGAATACTTTAAAAGCGTGTCGCGCGTGTCGAACAAAATCGCTCAACTCGCTTCTCCAGAAACTTTCAAAGCCTTCACATTATTATCTGAAGACCATGAGCGCGTAGCGAGCGCGTATAATACCATATAAATTTAAAAATAAAAACCATCAAATGCAAAAAAGAAAAAAGACAAAAAACATACACTTGGAGTCAGGGATGTCCTGGATGCGCAGGCGAGCGAGGGGGACGCAGGCTGCAAACTGGAGTAGCGACTCGGAGTAGAGCTGGAAGGGGAGGAGGCGGGCCATGCGGCGCGCTAGCACGAGCGCGTCGTTGAAGAGGAAGAGTGTGAGCGACTCTCTCACACGATACACTCTGCACCACAAACACACACAGACACACATGCGTGCGTTAGAGCACACACACACATGCGCGCAGTAGAGCACACACACATACATGCGCGCGGTAGAGCACACACACACACATGCGCTCGCACATGCAGCACACCCAATAGTCAATCAAGACTGGCCATAGTTGTACAAGGCAGTCTTAGCAGTCAGTTGATAAAACAGAATAAATATTTCAACAGCAAATTACAGTATTCCTATCTAATTTCTAAGTTGATGATAATGTTAAAGTTTTTCATATTCCTGATTCTCCATGGTCAAGTTATCATTTATTAAGTATCCAAAAAAAATACAGTCCATAAAGCAGAGTTGGTTCACCTGAGCTCTGGGACGACAGAGTCTGAGGGAGGGTCAAGCCCCTTCACGTCCAGCTCACTAACCAAGTGCCGGCTTTGTTCCGCAAGCACCTACACACAATGGAAGGGGTCATCATAGTTGTTGTACTACTTTTTCTAATGAAGTGTTCGTTACAGAGACGCTAACCCCCCAAACTCTAAAATCCAAATTTTACTTTTTAGTCGCGAGTGGCTTCTGAGAATACCATCTTCATCTTAATGCTCATTTGCAAACAAAAGAGCCAAATACATCAAAGACTTCTTTACTTAAAACAATCCGATTGAGGCCAAACTCAGCTTTAGCATTCACTGCCATAGAACATGTAGAATTCATCTAATTCTCGTTACTTTAACATCTTAGTCGACCTTCCAGGCAACAATAATCTTCTTCGTTTAGCCCGCCTGCGTCGGCAGGTCGATATTACAATTGTTCAAATCACTCCTTTGATGCGGTGTTCCGCTGCAAATATGATTTGTCGATCTCTTCGCGTTCGGGCTAGCTCAAAAAGTTGCACGAACATAGTTATTTTGTTCCGTAGACCTCGTGATTAACTTTGTAAAAAATTTTAAATTTTGAAAAACGAATAGAAAAACAGGAACAGAACATGCTTGTTAAGATCAAAGTCAAGAGGAACACTCACAGGGCAGCCTACGATGGACTTCTGTATTTCACTCAGTCGACGATCTCTCTCACATCTCAGCTTGGACTGCACAAAAATAAATAAAAGATGGAGATCACTAAAGCAAATATCAACGATATTTTAATAGTATTTAATTCGGGAGAACAAAGTAAGTAACTATCGCTGGAACGCAAAGTCAAATAAAATAAAGCGTAAAATTTGGAGTAAAATAACTATTCGACTAAATTTTTTGACGGTCAACACCTCATAGACAAGCGCGGATTTGGAATATATTCAGAAAATTATAAATTATTAGACGGAGTACAAACTATGGTCATTTGCCAAACTTGAAAAATATCAGAAAATCACAACCTTATGACTTGCAACCTAACCATTACCAACCGCCGTGTCGATGTTAACACGGGTTAGACGTTTATATTGGAGGAGGATTCTTATGGCTGGATGCCCTTCATGTCGCCAACCAGAATGATAAATTAGTCTGGACGATGATTATCGGCCAGCGACACTTGTATGTTTAACAGCCTTGCTGAAGGACCTGCAACGCCACGGTTTCATAGTTGCCGGCACCGGGATTCGAACACAAGTCTTCTGGACTCAAAGTCCAATGCTTTAACCACTATACCGCAGAGCCTCGCTCGTAAACGGTTGTTAATTAGGCACGCTGGATTAAGTCAATGTGACAAGCAAATGGTATTATTTAAACGAGGCTGAAATTAGATTATATCAATTGGATATTCAAAATTTAAATGGTCTTAGAATGAGGCAATCGGGTAAATATTGGGTCATTAAGCAAACTGCCCGTACCTGCTGGATGATATCGTCCATTTGCTTCAGGGCCCGTATAGCCTGCGCCACTGCTCCTCGGTCAGTGTGTTCCACAGGTGTACATTTCTCGAGGCAGGACAGCAGCGCGACGTAGTCATGGATACGCTGCATCGGAACTAGCAGCAGCTCCGGCAGACTACGCGCAGAAACTCATCAAATAAAGGTATAAGAAAACTTATATTCTTTCCTCAATGGAGAGTAATTTGAATGATCGTAGATAAATATCTCAGTAACCAATCATCTCGCATGAAATAGATCTTAGATTTATCTCACACTGCGTTGATTGGTCAAAGGATGTAATAATGTCTGATCTAATTTCAACTCCATTTATCAACTGAAAATTAAAATTTGATTTCAGAATATAAATTTGCTCCAAGATTATATCAGTTTAGTTCTTTTAATTTCAAAAATATTATGCAACCAAGCAACTGAATCAAACATGCTCAGGTAATGTTAAAACTGATCTCACAATTTAAAACATCCCGTTGAAATTGCAGGCCATGAAAGCACCAAAAAAGGTGTAAAATAACTTTGATCTGCAGTCGATGGACACTAGAATTGTGATCTATTATATATTGCTTTAGAAATAACAAAACTGCACATCTGGGTAAGGAAACTGCGCTTCAACCAAGGCTTAAAGTGAGACAATTAGCGATGGTGCATGGTGCATGGTAGTGGTGGTTCTGCGACTTTCAGGACGTATGTAGTAACGAAGACTACTACAGTCCGGTTCTGTGCGTCGAGGGCCACACACAGACCGCTCCCCCTTTTTTAGTCACCTTATATGCCAGCTATATAACCTCATCACCTAAATTAAAGGAGCAGGCCTAACTAAAACGTGACTCTGACTCAGCCCTAATCCTACCGCAGCCCTAACCCTAATTTTCTTGTGAACTAACACCCAGCGCTCAAAGGTGCAAGCTATCCATAAAAAAGGATTTTCAATTTTAAAACTGTCATTTTGTAAAGGTAGTCAAAATTCAATCAGAAGACTAAGCTCACATTAAATTTTTCAAAGCCAGTTAAAGCCAGTTAATAATATTCAATGTCAACTTTAAAAGGGTAGTCAATAACATTAATTTTCAATTTAGAGAAGATAGAATTGAATTGAATTAAAATTTTTAACAGCTAGCAAATAATGAAAAATTTCGACGTTAAAAAGGTAGCAAAGATTGCGCACGAGAGCATGTTGGTCTGTGCGGTGTGCTCGCGCCGTGCCAGAAAGGTGCGGAAGGCCACAGACTGGTCCGTGCACTTCTCGAGGGTGGCCAGCACCAGACTGTAGTTCTTGACGTAGTCTGCATACGCGCGCAGTTGCGTGGTGAAGCGTACAAAGATGTCGCCCACACACTGGTGAGCGCTCCAGTCCGTCAGACGCAGCTGGAGCTCTGACAACAGCCTCCTGCAGCACGGGCACACAGCAGCATATTACGGGATACAAATGCAATGGAAATGCAATATATTAGTCGCGCATCTTCTACAAAAGAGAAAAAATGCTTTGCAACTGCAACGATAATAATAACATAGCGGAGAGGGGACGAAACGCGGAGGAGGCAATCTATAATAGAGAACGGTGTCAAGGAGAAAGGCGTGAGCATGAACAAGAGATGACAAAGACTCGTGAGTTGCGGGGGAGTCTCATCGTGGGAAACATCCAACAGAAAAATAGACGTTAAACGTAAATGATGATGATGATCGACGCGGAACAATATCGAATGCGCTACTATTTCATAAGCATTCTACATTGACGATTAGCCGTTTTAGTGCAAAACATTTACTTCAATTTTTACAAGTCCTTTGGAATGAAATATCGAGGGGACAAAAGGCCTAATTAAATACGCAAGAATGCGTAACGCAGCGATATTGCTGCATGCTGGACCTTGGGCTCATCCGGTGTAGACCCAAACTGATCCGATTCCAACACCGTTCGCAGCACACAATTCCACACCAGCAGTTCGCGTCATAACATGATCCTCATTATGGTCCTCACCCGACCCAGTTAACAAGCCGCACTGACCCACTAAGTGGCACGAGCCGCTCCCAGTCCGCAAACAGCGCGTCGACGTTGTGTGCGGCGGTGATGGCACGGTGCGACTCCAGTGCGGCGCAGAGCGGCGCACGAAACAGCGCGTCGACCATACGCAGTGTGCGTGAGTAGCGCCACTCCGAGGCGAGTAGAGCGCGCGCCGTGGCAGCGCGACAGTCCACCACAGGTAACTGCGCAGCGAGGGATACAAAGGTGTCAAATTAATTTTAATACTTCTAGACAGAGATGTAATTATTATATATATTTTTAAATTTAAGGACCGCGTGTGAGTTACAATGACTATTACAGTCCTATTCTGTGTAAGAGGGCAACCACAGAACCGCTCCTCCTTCTTTAGTCGCCTTTTACAACTGGCCGGGGGCTGCCAGAATATTATTTGTTCCCCGACTTGCAAGGGGTATTCAGAGATATAATATAATTATAAATCCTAAATAAATAGGCCCTACTGGTACACACCGGAAAAAATGTGGTAAAATATATGTATATGTACAAGGATAGAGCCCTTAATTTTGTAGTGGGATTGAAATTGTTAATTTTTTTTAAACTCAATAATTTGCATGTATTAAATAATGCAAGCCTTGGTGGCTAAGCGGTATGTTTGCCGCCTGCCACGCTGGCGACCCAGGTTCAAATCCCGGCACTTCTTGTACAGAGAGGATCTAGAGCTAATGTAGTTTGAATGTAGCTCGAAAGCTAATGTAGTTTTAAAGTAACGTCTTCGTTTTAAGTTCTGTACGACTTCAGGACATATTTAGTGAAATATCTGATCATAAATTAGCACTTTGATCAAAAAAAGCAGATGTGAATTAAATAAATGCAATGCAGGTCAATAATATTGTATGATAATGAAGATAATGAAGATAATGAAGATAATAACACACAGGAGAAAACAGAGGACTATAATAATGTAATTTAATTCATAATTATTCACCACTTTGATTGGAAAAACAGGTGTGAATAAAATAAAAGTAATGCCGATAACAAATTACTGTGTAAATGAAGAAACATGATGAAAGTAACGCAAGTTAGGACGAGAATCTTGTTATTACAGAGGGATTGAAGTAGAGTGACCCTACTGATCTGCTTGTTCCCTCCCAGCCACTGCTGCACGCTGATTGGCTAAAAGCTGATTGACTGAATCCAACCGTCTTCACTGACCTCCGCGGCTCTGTGCGGAACCCAAATATGAATATTGGTAACAGTCCTGATATTGCTTTGATATTGATCAATCATACAGGGAATATTAACTAGTAAATTATCATGTTGTATATTATTCAATGTCAGTTATATATAACGGATTCGGAATGTCTTCAATTTATTATACAATGTACAGTTGTATACTTAATAGAAAACTTAAATCGCAAAGTTGTATCTACAAACTGAAGGTAATTTTATTTCGAAGTAATTAACCCACACCCCTTTTATAAACGGCAACCAACGGTCACTTTAATAAGAATGTTGTTTCATGGATTTTTTAACGGTCGTCCTGTCATGCGCTTCCTACCCCCACCCCAGTGAGCCGGGGAACAATGAATTGTCTGGCAGCCCAGTGTTTCCCATCAGAGTCGTAAAAGGCGACCAACGAAGGGGGAGCGGTCTGTACCAAAGCTATCATCGTCAATGCTATTGTTTAGTGATAGGACTGATGAGTTGTTGCTAAGAACATCCTATTACAATAATTCATCGTTATCATAAGCAATACTACGTAGGCATGTTTAGTCATGTTATGCAACTGAACATAGATAAAATGCTACGATGCTGCATTCCAATAATAGTAATAAATTAAGTTCAATAATTATACAGCTTTGTTTAAATTCAAATCAGCCAGTTTCAAAGTCTTAACAGCAGCAAAGGATATTCAAACAAACCTGAGACAGATTTCTGTGCAGTGGTTGGATCCACCGATCTGATCAGCTTTTCTCCAACATTGTGATCAAAATCCACCTCGTCGCTTTCATCTAAACCCACACCATTTTTTCTCGCGCAATCTTTGGTCGCTTTCTGCTCATCCCGCCTCAAAGTTCCTTCCCCCTGACTCTCACTGTGACCAGCGGGCGCTTCGATAGACCTCTGAGGGTCGTAGTCGTCACCCCATGTGGCTCTAAAGTCGACCTTGCTGCCACCATGCTGTTGCAGCAGATAGTGACCGAGTGATTCTAGTGAAAGCTTGCCCTGAACGGAAGAAAACAGAAACATGAAATCCATTTTTTTTACAAAATTATTTACCTTAATTTAAGATAAATGATTAAAGTATATATGTAGCACCAAAAAATGGTTAACTTTGCAGGAATTGCACTACAACAATTCTTCCCGACGTTCATCAATGAATCAACTGTGAAATTTAAAAAAATGACAGTTGCGCAACTATTCAGTCATCTTTTCAACAATAATTAAATAATTAAATTACACTCGTAAGCTTCAATTTATTTTCAGATTTGATTTATTACAATATTGAAAGTATAGGACTTACAATAGATGAATTAGATTAGGCTCACGCACTCTTGTATTAAACCTTGACATAAGAGCTGAAAAACTACCAAACTTACATTTTGTTGTCGTCCAAGATGCATTAGGCCATTGACGAGTGCCTCTGAAAGCTCACACGAGTTTGTAAGGGTCACCATACCAAGAGCTTCAAAAACTGCTTGACCTTTGGAAAGAAAGAAAAGAAATACTTAATGAAAGCACAAGCCAGCACAGGGTTAGGCTCTATGCAATGAAAAAGTCTTTGCAGATTGCAATGTCAATGAAAAGTTCAACACACATTTATTACAACAGCTTAGACATTGGCCAGCAATGTAGTCAACAGTAACCCACCCACAACCTGGCCTGCAATATAGTTAACAATATATTATAGAGCAAATATAGCTCACCCACAACCTGGCCGGCGACATCGCGTCGTAGTCGAGCAAAGAATTTATTGAAAACTTTCTCGACGACGCGACACGCTTCACTGGTGCGATGGGCGGTGGCCGTCCAGACGGAGAACTTAAGGGGGCAAAAGTAGAGCACAGGGGGGAAGCAGCCCCCACCATACCCCCCCTCAGTCTCAGGCATCGGGGACCACTCAGTGCCGATCACTGGACAACGTTTAGCAACACAAGAATGATAAACAATAAACACAATAGTGAAATAATTTGTATGAAATCAAATGTAAACAACTCAATTAAAAAATTTGTATCATACTAAATACATTTCAAACCAGAAAAGAACACTGGTAAATACTTATATAAAAGTATAACAAGCGACTAATTCTCTCGGCTGTGTAATTCAATGCGAATATTTATTAGCAAAGGAAACAGTGAAACAGGTGTTGAGTCTCTTAATCCTAATTTTATAAATAAACAATGTAGGTGAAAGAAAAAAGAAGAAATGTAACTGACATTGGGTGTAGTTGGAGGCGATGCCTGTCGGTGAAGTGAAGGGAAGGCCTGTCGTGTGAGTGAGGAGTGAGAGCAGCGCTGCACCAGCCTCTGAACAACGATGTGCCAATTCAATTCAATCTCGTCGACGAAATAGAGGTATTGTAATCATGTTACAACGCGCACCACACAGGCCCCTTAGAGGGAGGGAGTACAGTAAACACCCATCACCCCACTCTTTTATCACTGAATCAAAACAAACAAACTTTTGGATGACACTAGTAGTAAAAAAATTTTATAACAGCCTTATTACGAATTTCATAATTCTAGAAACCGTTTTCATTATTTTGCGTTGTTGAATTAGTTTAGAAGAGAAATGAGCAAAGTTTGTATTTAAGACACCACTATTTAACGAGTACCAATTTCTCAAAATTATTCATCAGAAGCCTCAAAACAAATTGAAACGAATTTGATAACCCATACAAAAAAATTAAATTTACTCGATATAATCCTTTACTTCTGACAGGATCGCCATTATTTAACACGAACAAAAAATCGCCACAAACTGTCTAAGCACTAACCGCTGGAATGAAGAGGAGCGAAGATGTCTACATGGCCTCCTTCCTTCATCACGTGACCGGCTAGAACCTCAAAGAACTGCACCGCCTCTGACCCATTAAAGTTGTCCGAGGTCAGCGTGACCTCACGGATCAGCTGTAGTGAATCCTGATTGGTCCAATCCAACACCAAGGCGATGCTCCTAGACGCAACAGCAATTAAAAGAACAATAATACTTACAGTGGTGGTTATGATTTTGAGAGTCTCTAAAGGACAATGTGTAGTAACCAAGACTATTAGGCCCAGTTGGACAATAGAAAGTTATTTGAACCATAGTTGAACGATTTCGGAATATTTCAATAACACCTCAATATTGGCGTGTTATTCAAACAATCTGGATCTAATCTGCGAGATCTTATTTGATCGTGACGTCATTTTTGTTCTGTGATTATTCAAAACTAAATAACACTCTATCGAACAACTGGACCTTAGTCTATTACAGTCCGATTTGTGCAGAGTGCAACGCACAGAACTGCTCCCCCCTCTTTAGTCGCCTTCTACGACACGCCAGGGTTACCCTGGACTGCAGCTCAATTCTTTGTTCCATGGCATGCAAACATTTATTTAATGGATATAGCAACTTTGCATTCCATTAATTAACAAGTCTACTATAAAACTAAACAATGCTCTCCTTATAAAGGTTTCAAAAATTCATTTGGTTTGCGACATAAAAAAATCTATTCGTAACAGCAGTTTTGATAATTTCTCTCGCAATCATAGGTTAGGCAAAAATGGTAAAAGTCGGCACTATTTCAATAGATTGCACCAAAAATTCAAAAATTGTTACGCCCCTCTTTCTGAAGCCGTTCAATTCCTATGCAATAGCCCACCAAGCAATGAAATGAACTGAACGCCAGTTCAATAGAATAAATAAAAGAACCGCATGACGCAATCCTTTCAAGCTCATCAGCTTTCAAGTGCAGAGCCAGATGACGCCTCAGATACCACAACATTAGTGACTATCACTTTTTGCAACCCATTGACAAAATAGCCAAACATGCTATCCACGCCGCCCATGTTGCAATCATAATGACAAAAAGAACACGTAATTGTAATTGAGAGCCATGTTAACCTGGCAGTGCGTCCACCCAGACTGTGCTCTAGCTGGTGGAGCAAGGACTCACACGTAGAGCTCTCGTACTCGTACGCTATCAACAGCGCCTCGCTCAGCACTGCACTGCCCAACAGCTGCACGCGACACGCGATCTCTTAAACATCTTGTTAACGCATCTTTTTTACATGCATAGGCTAACCGTACTAATCTTTTTTTAAAAACGACAATAGTAGTAGAAACTCAATTGTTAAAACCCAGCAAGTCGGGGAACAAAGAATTTCCTTGCAGCACAGAGCGCCCTGGGCGAGTCGTAGAAGGCGACTAAAGAAGGAGAAGCGGTTTTGTGGCGGTCCTCTCACACAAAACTGAACGGTAATAGTCTTTGATAATCACACACCATCCTTAAAACTAATAACCCAACCCAGACAATAGTAGTAAACAATGCTGCGCAACAGAATAATTAATGGATTTTCCAAAATCATCACCGCCAAGATAAGTAATTCATATAATTTATAAAGTAGCCAAACAAACAAAATTTAAAATAACAAACAGTAAATAGGGAGGCACTGTGGTGCAGTGGTTAAGACATCAAACTAAGAGTCCAGAGGACCAGGGTTCAAGTCCCCGCAACGGCAACTATAAAACCATGCGTTACAGGCCCTTCAACTAGGCTGTTAAACACACAAGTGTTGCTTGCTGCTAACCCTGTGAAAGATAATTATTTATTTGGTTGGCGTCAGGAAGGGCATCCGGCCATAAAAACTACTTCAGCAGTCCTTTTTTATCTGAGCGCATATGGTCTAACCTGTGTAAAAACATGAACATTAATATAATAGACGTCAAAAAAGGCGGCTAGTTAGTCAAACAGTAAACAGACCCGTGATGCAGGAACCCTGGAGGATATGAAGACGATACGGGGACAGTGCATAGCTGGGCTAGCGGCCGACTGGCAGCCGGCCAATGGGAGCGCAGATCGACTGAAGGACGCACTGACTTGATATTCAGCGCCTTCTGATAGGTCCGGTCTTACAATGCAACAAAATTCAGAAAATAAAACCTTATCTAAATTAAACGTATTGAATTTTGCACTGCATTTGTCCATATTCTACACAATGGACCCTACTGTCCTGCCTACTGTCCTGCCTACTGTCCTGCCTACTGTCCTGCCTACTGTCCTGCCTACTGCCTACTGCCCTGCCTACTGTCCTGCCTACTGCCCTGCCTACTGCCTTGCCTACTGTCCTGCCTACTGCCCTGCCTACTGTCCTGCCTACTGTCCTGCCTACTGTCCTGCAAGGCAAAAACATTTTTTGGGGAAAATTTAGGGTTTTCATGTACTTTGTTCTGAGGCACAAGAGCTAATAGGTCCAATTATTTTTAAAACTTAGATTCATGATCAGATAGATTCAAACGCGTCACAGAACATCTTCTTCTTCCCCTGCGAGTGTAAGGAGCTTGTGTAGTAACGAAGACTATTACAGTCTGGTTCAGTGCCTCGACCTCAGCTTTACCAAGCACAGAACCGCTCTGGGCTGCAAGCCAATTCTTTGTTCCCGGGCTTGCACAGGGAGTCATGGAACAACGGGTAGGGTTTAATTTTAAGGATGGTGTGTATCAAAGACTATTACCGTCCGATTTTGTGTAAGAGGGCCGCCACAAAACCGCTCTCCCTTCTTTAGTCGCCTTTTATGCCTTGCCTGGGGAGCTCTGGGCTGCAAGCTAATTCTTTTGTTCCCGGGCTTGCATGGGGAGTCATGGAACATGGTCAGACGACTGAGCTATTTGTATATAATATCATTATTTCACTTGAATTTGTCGTGTTCAACACTAGTTTGCAATGTAATATTATACTACCGCAAAAATACTTGCATGAAAAAAATTATAAACAAATTTCAGCTCAAAGCCAAGATGTTCCACGAAGTAGCTCACCTGCACCTACAACACACAAAAATGCAAGGAGCCGTTGTGGATCTAGATATCTGCAGCGAGAAACCCTCAAACAAAATCAAATGTCTCACCTCCTGCGTGAGAGATGTTTGGGGGGTAGCGGGGGCTCAGCCTTCATTCCCACCAACTCCATCATTCGCCGCTCCTCCAAGTTCTCCAGCTGCAAGCTCTTGGACAGCGGGGAGCTCTGGGCTGGGAGTGGAGGGGGCAGGCGGGGGGCTCGCAGTGTACGCAGTCGCATCGAACCTTCAAATTCATTCCCCTCAGTACTGATATCATCTTCGTCAAAGTCATCGTCCTAGAAAGAAAGGTGTACAATATTAATTTTGTTTATATAGCAAACTAATAAAAAAAAATCACTTGAAATAAGTGTTAGAAATAACTGGCATAACACTTTTTTTTGCAGTATTAAAATTGCAAGAACAAAAAATCGTTTTCTTCAATGAGCGATTACAGAAATTTAAATTCAGAAATTTAAACTTGTGACATTGCTCAGTAATATTTATTGAACAGAATAATTATCATGCTTAGCCAATATAAGCAACTTATAACAATCACGAAAAATAATGCCCTGACTCACATCGATCCAATCGTCATCGAGCAGCTCGTCTCTCATTGGTCGACTGCGTGTCGGGAGGGAGCGGAACTCTGGCGCGGAGTGACGCAGACTAGCGCGCGACCGCGCAAATCCAAACTTGTCATGAAAGAGCAGGGTGGAAGGGTGAACCCTGGGGTCATTGCTGTTGTAGCCGGAGAGCAGGGCCTTCTGGGATAGGTCGAGGTCACGGGGGGTGCGGTCAGGGGGAAGCCACATCGGACGCACTGACACTGAAGGAAAATTACAATTATATATATTATTGTATATTACAATATGTTAATTAATTTTTTGTAGCATATGTCTTATAAAAACTAGTAACCTGAACGAAAATGAACTGAAATTAAACTGAAGTAATCTTCATATTTGCTATTAACATCGCGTGAACATTGTGTTTCGTGTATTTTTCAGGGCGTTTTCAATAAAGCTTACAATAGGGCTCTCACATTACACTTGCCTATATTAATAAAAAACAAAGTAAAAAATTACGCGAAAAAAGAGATCACTTAGAACAGTGCTTAAATCACAAACTTCAGGCATTAGAACAATGGCCAATATTACGGAGACCCTTTCAGAGAATAAAATTTAGCAAAACTGACTTGTTGATTCCGTGGGAGTAGATTTTCTCAGATTTAATTCGCTCATTTTCAGCGTCCGTAAACTATCAGCTGACAGCTTGTTTCTGTTCTTGGTTCGACTGGTTCGCTGTAATGGCAAGAATTTCCATGACCACAAAACAAATATAATCCATTCTTCTTCTTTTTCCCCTGAGAGTTTAAAGACCGTGTGTAGTAACGAAGACTATTACAGTCCGGTTCTGTGCCTCGGCCTCGGCTCCACCAAGCACAGAACCACTCCCCCCTCTTAAGTCGCCTTTTATGACTCGCCCGGGGAGCTCTGGGCTGCAGGTCAATTCTTTGTTCCCCGACCTGCAGGTGTCAAATATAATCCAGTTTTGCATCAAGTATTTAACAATAACTTTAATTAAAAATGGTGTCTACAAATTGATAAGAAAAAATATCACTTTTAAATCATGAACAACTAATACAATTATGCAAATTATACAAGTTATTTATCACACTTTAGCTTAATAGAAAACAGATTCGGCGACGTGGGATGTTATGAGAACTTATGACAAGCACCGGTGTGGGGTCAACTCACTTGTTATTCACATTCAACTAATGAAGTATATCTATAATGGCTAAAGGGGGGCGTTAACGATGGGCATGCGGGGGTGAGGGCTGTTCGCCGGGGCTGGGGAGGTGGAGCCAGAGTTTGACTAATGCCTGGTCTCCTAGGCCTGGCATTAGTTGGGCCCGGTTTGAATGAGTCTGAACCGATGTCATCCTCTCTTTAATTGATTGTCAGCTTAATTTTAAATTTCTCCCCCTGAAGGCCCATCAAGCTCCCAATGTGTCCCCATGGGAAAAGAACACGTGAGGGCATGTGTCAATGGCCGCTGACCTCTTTAACCTGTGCTACATGAAGAATGCACGGCAAAAGCGGAAATGATTACAAGAGATGAATGCGAACCGCCCAGCCACAGAACTGTAATAAACAGAAAACATCATGCATTCGTAAAGGAGCGTCAGTTATATGCTGCTGGTATAAACCATCGTCTGAGTCAGGTAATTTGTGAATTTACCCGACTCACTTATGGCTCGCAAAGATATCAGTGCATCCTGCTCACACAGATATCAGTGCGTCCTCAAATCAAGTAAGTACAGCGTTACCACGCCCCCCAGATGACAGTGTCGATGACCCGCTGACCTTTCTCCCGGAGGCTCCAAGGTCAGTGTCTAGGGTGAGGGCGCAGGCGACGTAGTGTCGCTTCCATGCGCCGTACTCCCAGGGGGTGGGGGTGTAGGGGAGAAACCAGCCCTGACGCGCACACTTGGGCGCCCACAGCGCGTCCTACACACACACAACGCGCATTACACGTGCACACGCACATACACACATTGCATCCTAGACACACACACAACAGTCAGTGCACCAAAAAATTGCATCACTTACAATTTAACGTAAAAATTAGAATATTTAAAATAACAATCTTAATGGCAAGATAGTTATGAAGATTACCATTCAATGGAGAAAGGCAATGCAATTGTCAATTATGACAATTTGCAATGTATTGGACCGCATTAAAGATAGCTCATTATTTATCCCATTTTAAACGGTTTACAAAAAGCAAATACAGGCAATTAGCAATAGTTCTACGCAGACCCATGCGCAAAGCTGTTCAGAACCGAGTAGTTAAATATTTCCAAAACTAAGCAAATTGTGGTGTGCCAGCATCAAAATTCATGCACTTATTATAAAAATCCCAACAACAGGCGTTCTTTCAAAAGGTTTTCCCAAATTTTACACCATTTCTTCCCATCAAAATACTGAAACAGAAAATCTCCCTTGGATAGGCCTTGTCACTCAAAATATCTCACATTTGACACCTTTATTTCGCAACAAACAACGTCGCGCAAACCTGCTCTGCACAGAAGCGCCAGTGCCAGCAGACTTGAGCCGCCTGACACAAGCTGCGTGGGTCGAGGTAAGACAGGATGCGCAGGGTCAGCGCGCGTGGCAGCACGGTGGTCATGTCGACGTGGTGCAAGGGCACACGCCGCACCATCCAGCCGTGCACATGTGCGAGTTGTGCACGCGCGCTGTGCGCGAGCATCAACTCAAGGAACTGTGCGCGCTGGGCGTCCGTCCACAGGTCAAACTGAACAAGATCGGCTCTGTGATAAAAATTGGTGAGCAAGAAAAAGATGTTGAAATTTTCCTTAATTTTACATTACAATAGGTCTAAATTTTTTAAAGGTCAAGACTGTAAGATTTACAGCAAGCAAAACACATAAAACGACAATGGTTCTGCACATGTGCGAAGTCACTAGCTGGCGGCATCATCACCCCA
>JAQIWG010002778.1:0-19478 GCA_034695025.1 Chamaedrilus cognettii | reverse complement strand
ATACATGTATATATATATATACATGTATATATACATGTATATACTATATATGTACTTGTACATATACTTGTCTGCAGCATGTCATACTTGAAAAAAACGTGAAAAAAATAAAGAGACATTAAAAATTGAACGGAACTCAATTGATTTCACTATATAACACTAAGTTAAATTAGCCTAGCTACATTTTATCCTGAGATTTACCGTTTTACGCCTGATTAATCGAGATTAATTACATGCAATATACAGCTTGTTGCACTAATGAATAATGATTAGCACAACGTACATGTACGAACGTTGATTTAAGTGTATGTCTATACAGCACAACGTTTTTTATACAATGCGGTACTGCAGGCAGGGGAGGCGCGGATGTTTGGAGTGGACGAGGAGGGGGGGTGGGTCCTGGTGGAGGAGAGGATCGATCGGGACGCGCTCTGTCCAGGAGCGGACCTCTGCGTCCTCTCTTTCGACGTCGTCGTCCTTCCCATCCAACACTTCCTTACCATCAAGGTGAGTCATGCTCCCCATGCAACACTTCCTCACCATCAGGTGAGTGCTGCTCACCATCCAACACTTCTCACCACTAGGTGAGTGCTGCTCACAATCCAACACTTCTCACTATCATGGTGACAAGGTTGATTTCTATATCGGCTGATTCATCATTTCAACAATTTCGTATCATTCAGGCTAACTTTCTTCAGTCTTCCAATTCTTCAGAATAACTAACCGCGCATTTGATGTTCTAAGCTTGTCCTTGTTAGTATTTAAATTCGTACGTACATTAGTATGCGCATACTTAAACATCATATGCCATGAGTTTGACTCATTTTTTGACTGCTGTGACTGAGTTTTAGCCGCCGGATGCCCTGCTTGACAACTTAGAAATAGAAATAAATAAACACATTTATAATCTGACGTTTGGTGGCATTTGTGTATTTTCCGCACGGTCATACAATCATTTCTTTTGTAATTCAGTGGCGGACATCGGTTAATGGTACTTGGCACATTTGCTCGTATTAGTGTTACATGGAGGCCCCTACTTGTAGTGTCAGACTGTCAGTGTCAATTTTAGTGTTAGTTTTAGTGTACTTGTGTTAGTGGTTTGCCTGGGCTATATAATACAATGCAGTGGCCCGGGCTATATAATGCCATGTAAAATATAAATGATGTAATTATGTATTGGTCAGACTTTCTCAGATTAGCCTAAATCTATCAATGCTGACATTTTTTGACATGCGAAAAATAGCTAAATTCTTGATAAAGTTTCATTAACTACACAGTAGTCTGTTAGTATTCACTTTAATTCTTTGAAGATCAAGGTCGAAGTCGATGACCTCAATGACAACTCGCCCTTGTTTCCGGTTCGGCGAGTCGGCTACGAGCTGCCTGAGAATTCTGTGCCAGGGGCGAGCATCCTAATTCCAGGAGCTACTGACCCCGACGGGGGGGTGAACGGGATCATGTCCTACCTCCTGCGGGCGGGGCCAGAACAGGGGGAGGAGGAAGGGGAGCTGGGCAGAGGGGGGGAGGGGGAGAAGGAGGAGAAAATGTTTCGTCTGCTTGTTCACCGCTTTTCAGACGGAAGCAATCAGTTGAAGGTCAGAAATGTGCTGATGGTTAAGTATTTAACATTTTGTGCTTTTCTGCTAAATGCTAATTCTATTTATAGAATTCTGTTTAGCAGAGCAGTGATTCTTCTGTGTATTGATTGTGTTATCTTGCTTGTAGAATATTTTACTTGGGAATCTTTCAGCAAGCAAGTCGTCTAGGATTAATTAAAAGCTGAATTAGTACATCCTTCTCACGAAGACCCGTCTGGATAATCAGTGGATTATCTTTGCATGGACAAATTTTATGTTGGCTTTGAAGATCTCTAGGCTCTATGCGCGTTCTGGACTATCGTACTTGGTACAATGCATTAATGGCATTAATCTAAATTTAATTATTTTAAATTAGTATTTAAATTAAATTATTATTATTATTATTTATTATATTTTAACAAATTTAAATGTATTCGTCTTCTTTTAGGGTCTCTAATTTTATCTAATCGCCCTCCCCTGTTCCCTCCGGCAGGTGGCCCTGACCGGCAGTCTTGACCGCGAGCGGCGTGACCGCTACTCCCTCACGGTGGTCGCCCTGGACGGGGGGTCTCCCCAACGCTCGGAGACTCTCTTCGTGGACGTGATTGTCACTGACGTCAACGACAACAACCCCCAGTTCAACCAGCCGTCCTACAGCGCGAGGTTGCGGGAGGACGCCCCCGTGGGGGCCGTGGTTCTGCAGGTGAACGCGACGGACAGGGACGCGGGGGTCAACGGAAGGCTTGTGTACCGGCTGACGGAGGAGACGAGCGGGGAGCTGGGGGGGGTGTTCGGGGTCCGCAGCGACACCGGCAAGGTAACGCGCGGGGTGGGAGTTGTATTTTAATTTCTTTGGTACATGATTTAAGCTGAAGCTGTGCTAGCAGAGAAAAAATGAACGGGAAACGTGAATTTGATTTCCAAATTATTGGTATTTGCAAAAACTCAATCTGTTGATCATACTGATGCTACATGCTAATGATACTATTAAAATGAGGCTAAGTTTTTCTATCAAGCGCTAAGATGTTGACCGTAGATTAATTAAGATCTCAGCATCCAATCACAAGTCATGAAATAAATCGAAACGATTCTGTTCCTGGACGTTATATGCTGTGTGAAAAACTCGTATTTGATTGCTTGTTAAAAGAGTATTATCTGTTCGCTAATGATAACTTAGATCTGCATGTAGGTGATTGAACACATCCTTTATATTTATCCTTTATATAATACTTTATTAATTCTTTGTTATAATTCTCTATTACAATCCTTATTATCAAAGTACTACAGAACTGTAAACAAATGCAGTTGCATATTGTGCTATCATTAGCGTCAAACATGTTGGAACACTGCTGGTGTTTAATTTTTTTTGTGCTTTATCATTAGCTTTTGGTTGTTGTTCAATCTGCCATAAGGTGAAATAAGGTTCCAGATAATCTTAGATGCGCATATCGGTGCGCTGATTGGCTAAGCTAGATGATGCATGTACATGTATATCGCGACCGTCTCTAATCTAGATTTTCATCATCATCATCGACTTTATTGAATCAGTATTCATTAGAGAAGAAAATTTCTAATTTAGAAGTAGTCACAGTAAATGCACGAATCAAAAGGACTGCAGGGTTCCCGAAGAGGAACACTTCAAAACAACCCTCTCTTGCTAACGTTCAGAGCTATCGAATGCTATTAAATGCGCTACAGTTAAATGTTAAGCATTTGCATTCTTAACTCTCTCGCTTCAGTGCTCTGCCACATGGCAGGTCTCTGGTGTCCAAATCTTTAACCTTATCTGATCTTCAGCCCTTCTCTTCATATCAGCATACGATTCCTTCTCAAGTAGGTCGTCTATCATTTTGATACGTGGCCTTCCCGGTCTTTCCCTCCATCACCTCTCTAAACAAACCCTCTCCCTCTCATTACATGTCCAATCCAGTTTTTCTTCCTTCTTTCTATCATTTCAATCATAGTCCTTGTTTCCCCCACTCTCCTCAATACCTCCTTATTTGTTACCTTCTCTGTCCAACTAATCTTCTCCATTCTTCTTCATCCCCACATTTAAAATGCTTCTATTCTTCTGATGTCCTCCTTCTTGAGTGTCCAAGTTTCAGTGCCGTATAATGCCACAGACCAAACCACCTTCACAATCCTCTTTTTCACTTTCCTGCTCAGACCTCTATACAGTTCCCTTCGCTTGGTAAAGGCATCCCTTGCCATTCGTATCCTTGTCCTGATTTTGCGTCACACCTCCCATCCTCAGTAATCCAAGCTCCAAGATATCAGAACTTGCTGACTTGCTCAACTTTCTTCCCTTCTATGATAATGCTTATAGCTCCTCCATTTTCGGATATTTTTATGACCTTAGTTTTCTTCACGTTTATCTTCATGCACATATGTTTTTACTCTATCCTTCAATTTATGCAGTATCGATTCTTAGCTATAATAAAATAATGCAAATACGTTATAAATAAGCAGATAAAGCAGTATAATTTATCAACTATTACAATCCAGTTAATCCCTGGTTGGATATTTTAGCTTAAATGCATTTTGCGACTTTGCGACTTTGTGAATTTGCGATTTTGCGACTTTGCGACTTTGGTGCAAAGTCTCAAGAGGGCTCTATTTTGATGCCTTTTTCGCCATTGTTCTTCAGTTTTCTTCTTCTCCAGTGTTCTGCCACATGGCAAGTCTTTAGTGTCCAAACCTTCCACCCTAGCTAATCTTTGGCCCTTATCTTCATCTCCGCATACGATTCCTTCCCAAGCAGATCGTCTATCATTCTTTACCATAATGCAGCAAAATCAATGAGGTATTGAAGTAAAGGTATTATATTTTAGACTAATTTAAACATTGGCTGACAAACCCCTCCTAAACGCCACAGATATACACGCGCGCGACCCTCGACTACGAAACTCGCCCCTCTTACACCCTCTATGTACTCGCGCTGGACCGGGAGGGGGCGCCGGACCGCGAGGGCGCCCCGGGAGGGGCTCTCAGCGCCCTCGCCAGCGTCCTCGTCTCCCTCGACGACGTCAACGACAACCCCCCTGTCATCAAACTCTCCCCCCACCCCAGATCGTTCGGCGAAAAATCCACGCGAAGGGGGAAAGGTGAAGCGCTGGAAAGCGTTGGAGCGGGAGGGTCGGTGGGGCGTCAGGGGGGGCAAGGGGCGCATGAGTCGCCATTTAACTTGAAGGGCGATGAAAGAACATTGTTAGGTCCTACCCACAAAGCTGATGGGTTTGGATCAAAAACCACCGATCAAAAATCTGCAGGCATCCCTGGCAGCAAAGAGAGCTCCCATTCCGTCTTATTTGACTCGCACACCCACAAATCAAACAATTCAAACTCCCACACGAACAGGGGGAACTTGGGGGATACCCAAGATGGCGGCGCCCAATCCCCAGGCTCCTCCCACGCACCAGCCCACACGGACGGCAGCAGAATGGACCCCTTGCGCTCGCCGTCAATCGTCGGTCGCTGCGGCTGGCCTCTCATCGACGACCCCACGTCACGTGATGACGTCACGTCACGTGATGTCTATGATGTCGCGTCACGCGACTACGATGACGTCACTGGAGTTTCCGAGGATGCGGAGCTGGGCTCGTTCGTGGCTCACGTGACGGTGGTGGACGCGGACACGGGGCGGGGAGGGGAGGTACGATGCGATATCGCCGGGTCCGACCGGTTCGAGCTCCGGCGACCGTTCCCCGGTCAGTTCGTCGTCGTTACCCGAGCGCGTCTGGACCGCGAGGTCAAGGACGCGCACCACGTTACCATGCACTGCGCTGACGGCGGTAGGCCTCCCATGACGTCACAGCTCCTCCTCAACGTCACCGTCTATGACGTCAACGACCACGCCCCTCGCTTCCCATTGGCCGAGCAGTCTGTTGGTCTTCGCGAGGATGCGCCTGCGGGGACGAGCCTCGCTCGCCTGGAGGCCACGGACCGGGACGAGGGGGCCAACGCCGCCCTGTGGTACCGCGTCGAGCGGGTTGGAGGCGAGGGTGCGGCGGGGGTGGCTGTCCCTGGGGGGGCTGTGGTGGAGGTGGAGGAGGGGACGGGGGTGGTGAGATCGAGGGGGGTGTTTGATTATGACGCTGAGGGGCGCCACGTGGTGAGGGTTGTGGCAGAGGATTGCGGGAGTCCTAGCAGGTATGGTTTATGCGCATTGTCTGCACCTGCGTGAAGGGTTTCTGGTATATCATCTGATGAATTGATCGATATGATTTAGAAATGAGGATCAATTCTTCAATGTTTATGAAGTTACCAAAAAATTAGATGTTACATAAAATTGTCAAAAAGGCCAAGTTTAGAGATGAACAGGGGGTGGGTTCAAACTTAAATCCCTCAACTCCCCGCTCCCTCGATAAATTTCTATTTGAAATCTAATTTAAATCAAATTTTTAATTCGAATTGTATTAGTGATTCTGATCTCTCTAGATGAAATAAAGATTCGTATGATGAATTGGACCCTAAATTGGCTCATGATATCGCTATGGAATGATCATGCGATGTTTATCAGGCGTCATTATGATAGCTTCGTTTCACCGAATGTGAAGGGCTCAAAACTATTAGCTATAGAAGGCTATTAGAATAGATTCCAATAAACGCAGCACGATAACTGAGAGCATATATTCACGATCTGATGAGCTTTACTAAAACAATCCAGTAACTAGGATAATTGCAATTGTTGCCTTTATTACTTGTTGTCCTCCGCATGTGTGAATGATGAGTATGATGAAGTCTAGCTGAACACCTCGTGCTTTATTCCTATCAGCGGGTCTGTTCCCAGTTCCCACAGGACCCACATCCATCCAGGGGCCGTTCTACGCTGGGGATGAGAGGGGATGCACCCCCCTATCCCCACTAGCATGTTATGAATTTTAATGTAAAAGTTAAGAACGGGAAGGCAAAATATGTGAAATTAAGAAAATTATGGCAATCATCCACCCTTCTCCAGCATGCAGAGCTAAGTTTGGTGAAAAAAATGCAGTTGCCTGAGGTCAAAATTCTGTCAGCACCACCGTATCTCCTCCCCCCTAGGTCACAAGTTCTGCACCGGAGGGAAAAAGTTTCAGCTGGTTCGAGTAATCCCCCCACCACCACCAATTTCTGGAATCGCTCCTGTATACATTTAAGCCCTAGTAGTCTGCCCCCCACATTCTCCCGTCGTTTCCCTGGGTCTCCGACTCGAAATGATCTTGACGCCATTAGCGTCATTACTGAGCCGAGTCGACGGTAGTACGGGCGTCACGCGGGAATAGATGCGGTGATATCGCTTTTTGCTCGTGTCCACGAATGCTTGCGCTTAGAAGCGACCGTCTGTGGGCCTCTGGGGTAGTGTTAATGCAGCGAACGAAGAAGAATGACTGAAAGATGGTACTAAGGCCGCGCAGCCTTGTTAAGAACTAGACGGACGCCCGTTCGTGGACGGGCCATTTCGTTGAATTCCAGAGGGTGAAAAAATCAATGGAAGATGATTGGTTGTAGTCCTGTAAATTTTCTGTTAACCTTATTAATTAATTACAGCAAAATGGTGCGCATAAGCTTGAAAGTGGCAGGCCCATGATAATAAGTTTTATCATGGGCTCTATTTAGCGTAAGTTGTCTTCACATTGAGACAAAAATCGTAGGCAGGCCTACATGTATAAATGACTTTCAAGTATAATGCTATATTTTATTGATCAAATTTTTAATTGGAGCATCATAATGCTAATTTCTGTTTCTATTTTCCATTCTCAGATCCAATTGGCTAGATTTAATGTGGCGTATTAAAATGACCGTTGCTATTCATAACACGTTTAATAGTGTAATAGAAGGTACATACTGCTAATAGACCACTGCACTGTCTATAATGCAGCTGCGACTCTGTTTGAATGTACGCAGTAACACGATTGATCATTTCGAAGGCGACAGCACTGGCGCTCCATACTCCAGTGATCAATTTTATTATTTACCTCCCGTCCTCCCCAAAAGCATTATTTATCGCGCTCCTCCACGTGGACCAGCGTAACGGACGTTAAATTGAATTGGCGTATTTTAGCAGAAAGATTTTTTTAAAGCCTTTTGATGTGTGACGAGTTGCCGCTGACTGCAAATGTAGCGCATAATGACCGCGAGCGTCAGATCGATCAGACGACTAAAGCGCGCTGTCATTGCCCGGCGTCCATTTACGAGCGTCGGTATTGAATGCATTATGTGATTTCTGTCGCGATCGGTTTTTCGTTAGCCTAGAGAAAGAATTAGGTTGCTAATCCGTTATCGCTATAGCACGTGGTTCAGTGATCGGGTTATTTAGAGTTTCTGTGCGGATGCTATTTTAATTTAAAATCATTTGTGTAATTATCTTCTTATTAGGTCTGACGCTATTTTTGATTATAAATCGTTCTTCGGTTTGGGTATTCATTGATTTGATAATGTGGCGATGAGCCGTCCTTTTTTCAAAGTGAGGGTATTCGTGTTAACCAGAAATTGCGCGTCTTTTTTTTATCAAGGGCTGGTTATTAAGCTTAGAAGTTAGTTGGGCCTAAAGCGTTGGGCCTGTTTTAGATCGCATTGGAGTTATTTGGTCAAAGAATGAGGTTGTGTTGTTGGCTTACAGTTTTAAAAGATGTGCATGGTCTGTGATGATAATGATTTACAGTAGATCTCTCTTCAGGCATGTAAGAGACCTGCGTACATGTAGGCCTGCTCCTTTGTTGCTTTCACAATTTCGCTTTCCATAGAGCTACAATGTATCGCAACACTCGTCTTCCGTTAATGGATTCTATCATTCTTCAAAGTCAAAAGTCTTCAGAAAGTCTGTAATTTTAAAAATTCATGCGGGCCTAGACTGCTGGAAGATTTCTGTTCTAGGAGTTTCTAAATAATCAACGCGGTGTTAACTTGCTTTGGTTCTATCGTCGAGGACTTTAAACTTCTGCAGCGCACGGATTATATGTCTGGACTTTGAGCTATTTCTCAGACATCATTGAATGCGCGCCGTTCGAAAATCCTTTTCGCCGGTTTATTTTGAAAGGCGCGGTAATTCTTCGTCTGCTTCTTCTTCTTTTTATCATTGTCGCGCCTTCACATCTCGACTCGCTTCAATATGTATACATGAGCGGCTCCGGAGAGTTCTTGGACGACTTGCTGGGTGATCCACATTTGCGTGTTTCACTTCGCGTGGTGTGCGTAATATAACTGTTTTACGATCTTGAAGCTTCATAATGTCTTCATTTGCTGTGAATCTATTTTGCCATCAATTTTTATCCGATTGGCAGTGTTCCCAGTCTGCCGATACGCGCTTGCATGAAACCAATATTGATGTTTTAATTGATGTTAGATAAATTTAGATCCTATTAAAAATGTGATTAACGCCTTAATATGCATCTATAATCATATGCCAATTCGTGTGTTTTGTTTATTTTTGCATAACGATTAAACGCCAAATCAGTTCATATAGTTTTCTAAGTTTATATTTTATGCTTTATTCGCTGCTATCTAATTCTTGCAAACTTAAAGATGACCACTAAAGATATCTAGATTATAACTTTGTAGATTTTATATCAAAATCCCCCTATCATTACTCAACTTTTGACCATAAATTGGAACCACGATTAGGTTTCAGGTAAATTCCTTTCATTCAATTTGCTCATAGTCATATCAAAAGCTGGCGTTCATTCTGGAACTAGGTCACCATCCTGACAGTGGTTTAATTCCAGCGAGGGACTTACACGTACATGTAATATATTCTGTCAGACGGATCCCAGTGGTAGAAGGGGAGTCGGTGACCGCACTCCCTCCGCCCCCCTCCTCCCGAGAGCCTCCCTGGTTTTTATTTCGCTGCAGTGGTGGTGTTGAGTTGTAAGGTCACTGGAGGTCGGATCGCGAGAATCCCACACGGGCGTCAGCTGTGGAAAGAAGTTGCAATCCGGAATGAGTTAGTGCATAGTAAGACTTCAGCGTTTAGCGAACTTTCGCTAAAAGGTATTTTGCTTGTAAAGAATTCTGACTTAGCCAAAGATATTACCAAACTCCCGTTAGTGTAATCGCTCCTCAAATTTAATCTTTTCGTGATAACTGCTTTTAAAAAGCAGCTTTATACAGCTCTTGTTGCAAGCTCTTGACTATATTGCTTTGGTGAACCGTGAACTCTGCGATAACTACCGAATTTAATTTAATTTAATTTAATTCAACTATTTGTTTGCCTTAAAACACTGACGCAAACAAAATTGCGCTTTGAGGAATTTTGATGAATTTTGATGAATTTTGATGAATTTTGATGGCTATAGCGAATTGCAGCAGTTTTGTTTTTTGCTTTTTTGCCAACCCCAGCACGTTAGACTAAGTCTGCGTGCTCGCCATCCATGCTCTAACTTTGACTCCAATGGGGGAGTTGCGGCCTTTTCAGGTTTGTTGTCTCACTTGAATCCTGAACTTCAGTTGAGTTCACACCCTCCTAGAGTGCGCAGATTCTGCTGGATGTTAGGCTACCTTTGCATGCAGCAGGGAGAGGTGACACAATTTAGTGACAATTATAGTCCGATCCGACCTCCCGGCAGGCTGTGTCTTTCGGATCTTAATTTAAGTCCCATCCGTGTTGGGAGTGGGCAGGCCCGAGAAATTGAATTCTCTGTTGAGCTACCGAATTAAATGGATCTAGAGCGGGGATTGTACCCCGAACCTCTAGCGCCGCAGTCCAGTGACATACCACTAGCCCACGCAGGCAATGCTATAGCTTCTCAGCTTCAGAGAGCTTTAATTTTGCACTCACTAATCTGATCTATTAACCAAGCAAAATTACTGAACCATTTTAGCTAGATCTTGGGGCAAAAGCTTTGGTTCACAAGCGAGCAGATTAATTGCCTCCTCCCAGTTAAACGAATGTTGTGTGAAATAAGTTACAACTTCACCTGCAAACGGGCCCCCCAAAACAACTTCAAAACGCGTTGCTGCTATAGGCCCACACTCCGTGTCTATACACGTAGCTCGCCCGTCTGAGCATGCGCACACGCGCATGCTCAGCAATCCATTGACGTATTGACATTCCGTCCGGCGCACAATCCCGCTCGCTTCATCACCGCGGCCGCTGCGAGCTCGGATTAGGACTCGAATCGAGAGAAACTTGATTCCTCTGTCTGTCCGCTCGCCTTGTACATGTACGTCCGCTGAGCGGAGGCTGAGTGACATCCAGACTTGGTTCTTCTGATGCCTGGTGGGGGGGGGGGGGGGTTAGCATGGTGGGGGAAGGCATCATGGTATGGAATTTGACAGGAATCGTTATTATTTTGGATGTTGGTTGTATAGCATCGTTTTGCAATGACAGCAGATACTATATTGGATGTTGTATAGTTTCACAATGCCTCTGCAAGCCGGGAAACAAAGAATTGGCTTGCAGCCCAGAGATCCCCGGGCGATTCGTAAAAGACGACTAAGGAAGGGGGAGCGGTTCTCTAGTGGCCCTCCTACACAGAACCGGACTATATATAGCCTTTTTGTGCTTCACAAAACTACCAAACTACAAAAAAGTTTTACAATGAAGTCTATATAGGCCTACACAGCTGCATGTATACAGGATATTCGGCGTTCGTTTTGATAGCCTCGTTCGTGACCGATGACCCTTGACCGTCAACGGCAGGCTATTTCAACATTAAACCACTAAACTTCAGCAGCTCAAGACGTGCTCGACAGAGGCCACAAGGGGCATTGGGCGGCACGCAACTAGAGCAATGCTGTGGAAACGGTGGCGGCTGCAAGAGGCTTCAACGTCGACTGTCCGTTTTACTTGTCAAATTTTGAATTGCTATAATCGAATAAAAATATGTTTCCACATTCCACACGGTAATTCCACATTGGGTAAACTATCTTTCCCCCAAAAATCTGACTTTGGAGCAAGAAATACAAATGTACACGATAACCGGCATCATATGTGAGGCATGCAATTTAACTAGTCTGCATCATTAGTGCACGCTGTATTATTGGTCGTCTGTATCCTTTAGACATTGATACATGCACACGGAGCTGCATCACGTTGTAGAGAGCCTGGCATACACGCTATCAGGCCTTCGTGTCACAAGTCTTCTTTCCCGCTTCATTCTCGTTAGCATGCAGTAGACGGGTGATGGGTTAAGTCAATTGCTCTCCCGCAGTTTATATCCGACGCCTGACCTAAGCGGAACGAAGATTTACAGTGGCTAATGACGAGATTCACACCCGCGCCTTCACTCGACACTTAAGTGAGCAGCTGATCGCGGGTCTGAGTTGCGCCGCTTATAGTCATTGTGTGGAGCGAAAAAATGAAGGAGTTTGGAGATTTGTAGAGACGATAATTTTTTTAATCCTCGATTGGCAGCAATGTAGTCGACATAAATGGTGTCAAAGACGTTAACCCTTCAAAATTATTGTAGATTGACATTTCAGATTCTTTGACTGTTTGTTGTTCAAAGCGTCGCTAATTTTAATGTGTACACGAAATATGCGGTTGTAAATCACATATGTTAAATGTTGACTTGAAAACTGCACGTTATATAAAAGATGTGAAGTTGTTTAAAAGATCAATGTGTTATTGTTAACAAAGGATAAGCACTGCTAAGAATGACATCAAAAACTTCTGTTGGCACTTCTCCCCCCTCGCCCTCCCCCGGTCGTGAGTTATGTGCGAGAGGGAAAAGTCAGTCAGCACAGCACTCCCCTCTCTGCTCACCGGTTGTACGGAGGAATAAAAAACTCATTTGAGCAAAAATAAGCGATTGTTAGTTTTTTTTTACATATGCCCCGGTCAAAGTTTTAATTAATCTAAGTTTGTATAATTATGCAGCTAATCCGAATGTGCAATATATAATTATTATGGTTAGCATACCCTATGTTAGGTGCATGTTTCAGAGTTATGATTAGGTGGAGGGGGGGAGGTGCAGTCATTCCAATAACTGGTTAAATTAAATTGGGATTTCTTCATCAGTCCACTTAATCCTTTGTGGGCAAGCGGGTCACGTGACGGCCAGCAGGGCTGTAATTGGTGGGGAGGTTTATGAAGATCTCCGCCCACAACACGTGCTCGATTTTCATGATCTGCCCCCTAAGAGAAACGGGTAAAGAGTGGGGTGCGAGGCCGCAATGGCCCCCTCGGTGGATAGAAAAATTCTTATTTTTGTGTTGTAATTTAGTCATGAAAGGAGGTTTCGTGAGTGACTTTCTTTTGTAGCATGCAAATTTTGTACCCCCCCATCTCGTCAAACAGTTATGGATCACCCCTGCTGAGAAACGGTAAGAAACTAGTTGATTCTGCGTCATGCAATGACCCCCTCCTTACACTATGTGGAGCTTGTCGAGAATATTATTCTTTCAAGGTCGGATCGTGTCGGTGACGGGATAAACGCGCCAAGCCTATTTAATCTGTGTGATAATTAAGTATTCTGTATTGTGTTTGCATCATAAATAGAGTTGGTCTCGGGTGTATAGTCAACGTATCGGTCGATTCAAGCCGTGAATACGCTCCGATCAAAAATAATTACCGCGTTTTACCAGCAATATGCATGCACACAGTGCGCTAATGTCATTGTATTTTCAAGGAAAATACTAATTACAAAACACCCACAAGGGGCGCAATACAAACAAAATTAAACAAATCAAACATGTACGCATTAGGCCTACACGGTATACAACTGAACAGGGATATCAAAGGCCATAGTGTCCGTAATTAATGTGGTTTCCATAAAAGGCCTATTTGATTATCAAATCTATGATGGTATTGATTATATATCTATTCGTGGAAGCGACATTTTGATTGATATCGTTGTTTTGAATCCGCAGCCCGGTGTCATTAGTCGTTATATTGGTAACTGACTACGCATGCCATTAGTCACTTAGATCTAAAATATTCTTTCAATTATATCATTGTAGCCGAACGACGTTGGCATAGGCTATTGTACTGTTCGTTTGTCGTCGCTAGCGTTCGAAAATTACCAGTAAACTAAAAATAATTAGATTACCAGTATCTATTCTTAATTACTGTAATCTATGGTAATCTGTGGTAATCTAAATACGAAAATTTCTGACCCGTCAATTACCAATTAGTACCAAACTCAGAGATATTAAATGAAATTTCCAAATCGTACTAAGATTCTACATCGCAGTGCGTTCCGTCATGAACAGCGATATTTTCAACGAAACTCGCGCGATAGATGGAATGAGATGCATTTCAAATGTATTTCATGCCAAAATCGACGTTTTTGATAAGGACAAAATGTGAATAAATTACCGAATCGGTATTTTATTACAAATGACCGTAATTTATAATAAATTACTGTAATTTACCGATTTTTAATTACTATAAATTACGGTAATCTAAAAACCCCTTCGAACGCCTCTCGTCTCTACTCATTATAATTAGCCTATACTGACTTTTTATTTGCCGACTTATTATCTTCGTGTAATTATTGGCACACGTACAGTACATGTGCATGTATGTATGGCAAGGATGGCACGGTTGAATGTAAGCGTGGAAACTGAGACATTTTGTAGTGTTCCGCTGTCATTCAGTGTGCGCGATGTTATAGCCTAGTATAGCCTACTGACATTTAGCAATGCGGCCCTTATGCGCGTGTTGTACATTGTAGGAAGTGACTGCTGACTGCTCAGTCCTAAACCCAGAAAATGTGTTTTTCAACGACGACGAATGTGGAGTTGTAAATCTTGGCGATGTCGAGTTGCTATCAAACTGTGGAACATAACAAAAAAGCTCAGCTGAAGTCCTGATGCATGGATCATTACAATTGTATGACCGAAAATCTCTATAGATGTGCATTTGTACAAGTGCACAGTAATGTAAACTTTTCTTAAACTATGCCCTGTAGCGCGGTAATATAGGATGATGAACTTTTCTTAAAATATTGAAAGTTTTATTTAAGTTTTTAAGTTTTGATCAGAGTTTTGCAGAAATGCTGCGTTGTAACTTTCCTTAGAATACACCCTGTTGTACAGAAATATGCAGTGATAAACTTTAGTTTATCACTGCAACTGCAAAACTTTTTTTAGTTAAAATACCCCCTGTTGACATAATTGTGCAGTGGTAAACTTTAGTTAAAATACCCCCTGTTGACATAATTATGCAGTGGTAAACTTTAGTTAAAATACCCCCTGTTGTACAGGTCCGGTTCCACCCTGCTCATCATCAACCTCATCAACGTGGACGATGAGCTGCCAATGTTTGACCTTCCTGCCTACACCTTCACCATTTTTGAAAACGAGCCGGCGGGGGCGCCCGTCGGGAGGGTGCGGGCGGTGGATCGGGACCGACCCCCCTACGGGAACGTCACCTACTCCCTGGAGGGGTTTGGCGACGCCACGGGGGAAGATTGGAGGGAACTTTTTAGGCAAGTTTAATCGAATCAGTGATGAGTATAATGATTTTTAAAAGATAATATTTTATTGTTACATTCTATCATTCTTTTGATTTCAGGACTTTTTTCTTTTAATAGACTTGGTGCTTCTTTTTCCCTGTGTGAAATTTATATAGTTGATTATATTTCCTGTTTTATTTTTTGATCATCATTCCTTATTTAGTTTTATTTTATTTTCTTATTTATTTGTTTCTAATATAGTAATTTTGAAATATCTTATAAGATAGACCTAAATTACAGTGCTATGGAATCAGTGTAAAAGATGCTTGTTTGCAATTAAAATACTGCCATTAATTTGTTAATTTTTCTTGACAACATATTTTGCACGCTTGCCCATATTCTTTGATGCGATTCCTTATAAATGCCAGTCGTTATTTTTCGCTTTTCAAATTGTACATTCACGTCCCGCCTAGCCCTTCTTCTGTCTGCATAGCATGAGAGCTCAGTGTGAATAATTCGAATAACTTGCTCGCTCGTCCGATCGAATCGTTGACAAGCCTTCCACGTCGCCAGTGGCGCAACCACGTTTTACAATCTGGGGGGATGGAGTAATTTATCGCTGACTACTGTGAAACAAGAAATTTCTGCTGCGTGTTTTTTCGCGTTCTTGCCTCTCAAAAATTTAGCTGCACGTTTTTGGACACTGTCCATTGTGAATAGCTTCTGCTGCTGTATTTCGCTGCATGTCAAATTTTCACAAGTTTTACCGATTCGCGAAATTCACAAATATTACATACACGCAAAAATTTCATGTTTTACAGTACCGGTATGTTATGTTATTTTTCTTAGTGTGTAATTCTTAGTATGTTTTCTTAGTATGTGTACTTATTTACCGCTATGTCGAGACTAGAGTAAATATTTTTCGTTCATCATTAAGCCCGCAATCGAGGGTAGGGGGGCGGGGGGGGGACGAAGTATGTAGTCATGAGACTGAGTCTCTGCAATAGGTGGACCCATTTCGTAGGCATCATCCGAACTCATTTAAATTTTATGAGTTCCACCAATGCTGGCCGAAACTAGATTCTTTTATCAAATTCTCGGGGGGAGAAATACCATGGCGCCCCCTGTTTTTTTTGGATGCGAGACTTCTGTCACGTCCCCACTCCCCCTCGTTGGTTAAGGCTACGAGCTGCCGTCGTGCTAGCTAGCAGCGCCAAAACGGGCGTGAAATAATTCATCGCGCCTCCATGAGCAGGGGGCGCCAGTGCGGAAGACGCCCTCCAGTGTTGACCCTGGCAAATTTCCCTCGAGCGAACGCCTACGTTATTATTTGGTTTGCACATGGTGCGAAGCAATTCGTTTGAAATGCCGCGCAGAAATTAGCGGATATCCGGATATCCGATGGATTTCATCATTTAGTTAGCTGTTCGCCATGTCCAGCTAATAATCCTTGCAGTCTTTTCCGCATAGATTTGACTTTACTCGGCGACTGCAATAAAAAGCTAATATCGTTGTTATTTCATCAACGTAATTATCAGCCATGCAATAATTGAGAAATAGATGTAAGAGAATGTATTCTTAGGGCTTATTTAATTCCGTGGAAATTGTGTAAATACGTTGTGTTTTGTTCTATAATCATAACGACATGAATTTGTTTTAAATTATATAGCATGCGAAATTTGTAGGATTGCAGGCTACGCAAGGTGATGAGGGGTTAATTTGGAGTCTTTGTCGGCTTCCAAAGACGTCACCGGGGACCTGAATTCATCATTTTCCGGTCAAGTTTTCCTCACACGTCCAGCTGAATGTTGATTTTCCCCCTTCGGGTGCACATGCGTGACTCATAATTGTGTTTTGCCGTCGACCCAGAATTGACGCCAAGTAAGCAAACACGACGACGCCTTTTACAGACAGCGGAGTCTTTAATGCCGAGTTACATTAGTACTTCAGACTGGTTGCGCTGTCTTCGGGAAGAGCGCCTGATGAGCGCCCTTGAGGGAAGACAGGGCTTCCGGGACGACGCGTACGCTTGCATCACATAATCTTGCGTCTTTCCAACGTCTTCCAATTAACCACCATGTATATGGCATCTAACCACCATATAACCATGGCTTGCGGTATGATACGTCTTTCGGGGAGACGGCTTCGCAGAAGACGCAAAAACCAAACATTACGTTTGCGAGCGGCTTGCAGGAAGAACTCTTCCCGGAATCCAGCCTGAAGACCTGATGTAACTCAACCATTATAGACCACTGTAGATGTATACTATACAGGATATTATGCTACTAGCAAAAGCTTCCGAATAAACCTGAAATTTATCTTTCAGGCTGCATGAAGGCATAGATAAGGAAGTTACAGCCTCGGGCCGCTAGTTCAGAGCCTTTCTCAGCAGTGTGATTTAGCTCTGCATCTGAAAAGATCTGAAATCTGATAATACTATTAGCCTGAGATTTAAATTTCACTGAATTTTTAGTTTCACGGAGAACATTATTGCTTCTGTTATTGCTGAATGCTGATACATTGATCTAGCCTACACACGCTTAACGCCTGAATTATTTTATATTAAATTCAAAATATTTATTTATACATGTGGTGGTGGGGTTGTAGTTTAAGGACCGTAGTAAGTAGTAACGAAGACTATTACAGTCCGGTTCTGGGCTTAGACCTCGGCTTTGCCACGCCAAAAACCGCTCCCCTTTCTTTAGTCGTCTTTTACGACTCTCGCGGGTAGCTCTGCGCTGCAAGCCAATTGTTTGTTTTCCAGCTTGCAGGTGTTATATTTATTTAAGAAATTTTATCTTCCTTTTATTTTGTCCTAAACAGTCGTAATGCATTATATCCCGTTGAGTATTGGATCTATTCGTGAAGAAAACGACGGAGTGGAAGTATGGACAAGAATGGATGCTAGCTGCGAGTTCTCCCGCGGGCCTATTCAAGCCTCCGCGCCTCTGTGCCGGTCGACGGCCTCAAATTCTGGTCCATCGGATCGAGGAGGGTGGGGGGGTCTGCGCTTATCCGCGGTGCTCTGTGGTCTAAGGGGACTTAAGGCGGTCATGCAGCTCGGTGGCCGTTTTATGGAGCTTCAAAAATTGAGTGGCATATTTTTGGGGGGAGGGGCATCCACTGTATTATTGCCGGAACTCTGGAAAGGGTGAAGGCGTAGAAGGAATTATTTGTTGAGATCTTATGGTCTTTACATTACTTCCTGTGAACGCCGCACTTCTCTTTGTACAACTCCCTTTTCAGGATTTTGGACCACACATTCCTATATCTGTAATGTTAATTTCTAATTACTTATGGGCTACAGGCATTTTGCTCTATCATGGTCTCCACTAATTTATTGGTCTCTGCGCACACTTCCCCACACTTAATACCTAATTGATTTTGCTGCATTATGGTGAGAATTATGGTTATGGTGAAATTTTTTATGAAAAAGGCTTAAAACTAGCGCCATGCCAGACTCGTCGAGACTCGCTGCCTGTGGAGGAGGGGGCTGGAGTGGATGCTTTGCTAAGCAAAGTCTCAAAGTTGCTAAGTCGCAAAGTGCACTAACATTTTAACTAAATTATATCAGACTAGAGGTTAATAATCCCTAGTGGGTAGTGTTTGACTCTAATTATATGTATAATATTACATAAGTATACGGTTCTTCAAAAATAACCCCTGAGCTGGACGTCCTGCCTTAATTGTGAAAAATTCTTAAAATCTCATAAATAGGTTCGCATATTTATTAGCAATTAATGGTGCAAATAATCATCCATTAGGGTGGAGTGAAGTAGAGAAGTTGAAGTGAAGTTGAATAAGAAGAACGGGGCGTCATTTTTCTAAACGCACGGTGTGATAAATGGGGCGAAAAAATAGGAGGAATTGCTTGCCTCTACCATCCCTGCACCCGCAAGATGCTCCGCCCCTGGTCTGCTTGCAGTGAACTTATCGGGTGCAGCCTCAGGATAGCCTCAGTACAGCCTGCTTTTACCGCCGAGACTTTTTGTCAACACGTGGACGGAATGCCATAGCGTCACTATATCGGGCCGCGTAGCCCGCAGTCGGTTCTTTCGCATGACAATCTAAAGAATACTCTGCGCAGACGCTCGACTATGCAAAGAAAGAGCAATTTGCAATTCACTGCGCGCTTTGTGTGGAATTAACTGACCCGGCTTTTCAAATCACCTTTTCTTTGATCCCGATCTGCCTTTCATGGCAGCTATATCAATTTTATGCGCTCTTATCAGGGGGAAGTTCACGATGAGGTCGTTGGAAATCGAAACTGATTTTAAACAGCTGTCTCCATCTATTCCATCCGCAGAGAAGAAGGTCTTCAATGTTATCAGCATTTATCACTTTGTGCGCGATTTTCTAGCATGTTAATCGAGGCCTATGCATGGATGATCTCGAGTGTTTAAAGATTGTGTCGAGAGGCAAAGAGTGTCGCAGTCCGGTTCAGTGCCTCGGGGTCAAGCAAATAGAGTCGCTTCCCCTTCTTTACTCGCTTTTATGACTCGCCCGGGGAGCTCTGGCATGCAAATCAATTTTTTGTTAGCCGAAAAGATAAATATTCTCCCGGTCGTGAGTTCTACACCCCCCA